>JASDQU010504821.1:27249-43981 GCA_032191745.1 Picea mariana | reverse complement strand
ATCCTTGTCCTGAGTTCCAAGGTCCTGCTATATGTGCCCCCGGCGCAGGAATAGTACCCTGCGCCGGAGTAGACTGTCCAAAGATGCGGGTGCCCCCAGATGGGAAAGCAGTGGATGTGAAAGTGTTGTTACCAAATGTCTTGTTCCAAACAAACGGTGGCGAACCTACCGGCAGTGTTTGCGCAAGTGTTCCTTGTCTCCCGACTCCAAATAAACTCGTGTGTGTAGGCTGCCCGACAGACTGCTGATGCAGACCACCAAGCGAAGGGGACGAAGGAGAGATATGACCTCCAGCGTAAGGAAAAGCATTAAAAGGGACAGGAATGCCCCCAAGTTGACCTTGCAGAGGAGCATTAGAGCTCCCTTCCCCCAGACCCAAAGTTTGTAAAGTGGAGTGAGTGAGTGTAGGACTTGTACCTAAACTAGGCATACCGTATGAAAACGGAGAGCCTGTCACACTAGGTGTGAAAGGATTTGTGGCCGCCGCGATAGATGGGGTCGGTCCATTGTGAGACGTAGTTGCGGCCGAGACCGTGGTGGCCCAGACCGATGACGGAAAGTTAGGAGATGCTTCTCCTGTGGTAGCAACAATGGTGGGAATGGAAGAATTCCCAGAGGAAGTAACAGTGTTTGGTTCCATAACTGTGTGAGGCACTGACAGGCGTTCGTAAAACTGGATGGGTACAATGATCGACGGCCAAGTATCAGTGGTTGGGGTTTCAACCGAGCCAAGATTGGCAATTGATTCCTCCGAGAGTTGTTCGGGCACAATGGTTTGTAACCCTGTTGCTTCGAAAGACCCTTGTTGGTCTAGCTTCCACCTCAATGGTGGCAGGGGTGGCTCCAGTATAACCGGTGACAGGCCCAGGAGCCTTCGTGACCAGTGGAGCTTGGGATCCTCCACTGTGTGAGAAGATCCAAGACATGCTAAGGTATTCTACACGTTCAAACAGTAACACACACTAAAAAGAAGCCCCTAAGAGAAAAGACAAGCAATCACTAACTATTTTGAAGAACAGTTACAACAACCAACACTAGAGCAACTTACCGGTGCAAGTGCAACTCGAAAACAGAAGCACCCTCCGGGTATACTCTGCAAAGCGTGGCCCGATGTTTGTCCTAGGTATCGCGGTATACCCCCACAGTCACCTGTGTATGTCCCTAAAAAGATTGGCAACTAGTTTGTCAGCACACGAACAGTCACCAGGCGGGTACAGTCGATAGTCGGGTAGACCACAATGAGTAGGGTATCAATCCCGAAACCTGTCCAGGGTATCGAGAGCAAATGGTCCGGAAGACAACTGAGGACCTTGAATGGATTCGAGATCCACGAAGCTCCGTGGAAAATGCAAACAACGAAATCCCAAGACAAATCCTCGATATGTGTTCTCCACTACGCTCGGTCCGGCTTTAGAGGGGTTATCTCCGCTACCTTTCCTTATGGGACCTCGTGTTTATCCCCTGTGTTAGAGGGGGGTCCCGGATAACTTCCACGAAACTGGACTTCTACACTCCCTATCACAGACTCCAATGTTTGTTTTGAGTGGCCTTGGAGAGTTTCCTCTCCAAGCTATTCCAAGGCCCTAGTCCTGAGCTAGTGTATGAACCCTACAAACAAAAGGTCTAATAGATTTTAAATTAGCATTGCTTTTATGGGCTTTTTTATGTCACAAGGTATGAAAGTGAAACTGATGGTGTGTAAAGACTCAAAGCAAAAACAAAGGAAAAATGTCGGAAACGAAAACTTTTATTGAATGCAAAAATCAACAACTTTTCACAAAGAAAGACTTCTTTTTCTTTTCAATTTTGCTAAGATTTCATGCAGCAAAAATAAAGGAATTTTCGCTCAACTATGAGCTACTTATGCTCTAAATGCATTGCCAAAACTTATAGACAAAAAGACTTATCCCTAGTTATTGATGCAACAACACAATCTTCAAACAAAGAAGAAAATGAAAAAGCGATATATATATTTTTTTTATTTGAGTGCTAAATGAAGCAACAAAGGGAAAATGCCGACAAGCACAAAACCAAGAAAACAAAATAAAATTCTAGCTTAAAGCGCAGATCGCAAAGAAATAGAGAAAAGACACACAATGGCAATCGAGAAAGCACTGCTTCTTACGCTTGTCTAAAAACCATAAAACACAATTTTTTTTTTTTATATTTTTTATCTTTTCTATCCAACATCAACTAAGAAAAAGCAGGCTAAGGATAAGAGGCCCTAACCTACTGACTGTGAAACCCTAGACTCAAACTCCTGATAGGAACACTTCTCACCACAGGAGGGGATGACTGCCCCACCTTGATTGAAAAGTAACCTGTCAAGCCCGCTATTGTCATTGAAACCGCACGCGTGCAAACGCGTGCTGAGCTATAACAATGTGCGAGTACCCGCAGGCTGAACTGGCACAGGCCGCGTGTAGGTATAAAATCCAAGAAAAAATTAAACACAGGCAGCCCAAACCTGGAAGAGGTCTCTGGTATTGACAACCAGGGTCTCTTGAAGGCTTGGATGCTTCTTCCAATAGAAAAGAAAAATGATTACAAATAATAGCAAAATGTAATAAAGCAAACTGAGACAAGACTACGAACCAGCAAGACTCAGACAGGATCCAGAAAGCCCCCTGAGAATGTATAATTCTGACAGGGAAGAGGAGGATTGCCTCTCAATCTCGCTGGCTCCTACACACTACTGAAACCTCTAAAGCAAATGTTCAAATGCGGGCTATAGAAGGTTAGGGCATGGGTTACACGCGTGCAAGCCTTCTGCAAGCCGCATGTACCTCTGTGGGTCCCGATAATTACCGTCAAAAAACAGTCAAGGAAAAATTGGTATAAATAACCAGGTTCCCTGCTAGCTCTGACCTAACAGAAAACAGAAAAACAAAGAAACAGTAAATCTAATCCTTTAAACTACCCAAAAACCTCAACTAAATCCGGAAACCCTAAGAGTATAATCCCCAGTGGAGTCGCCAATTCTGTTTTTGGGAAATAATACCCTACGGACTAGCAAACTAGGGTCTAATTTGCATGTAGATTTTGACCTTAAAAAAATGACCTTTTAACCTACCGCCCCAAAACTTAAACTCCTCTTTCGAGACACATGCATGGAAAGGAACTACTAACCTTTTTCCTAATGTTTGGTGTAGATCCTTCGTTGCGCTTTGCCCGCTTCCTTGTGCTGCTCCTTCCAAAGCTAACCTGTAATCAAGACAAAACACTATGCATGCATGCTATTTTTAATGATGATAGAGACCGGCCACTGCTCCTTGATCCTGATCCTGGGCTCCTCCTCTTCTTTGTCCTCCAACTGCTTTGCGTTAATTCTCCTTAGGCTTGAGAAAAGGCTAAAGGGTTGGGACAAATGGACTTGGCAATTGGGCAGAGTTTCTTTGCTATATTTTTCCTCCTCCAAATAGTACCCCTACCCCTTCTTTTATAGGCTATAAGGAGCTAGGATTTTGGACGAACTCTCGGCCATGCATGGCTGGGAGTTTCAGTTAACTGACCCATAGCTTTTTGTCTCGTCGGCAACTTTCCTGTTTTTGTGCTTTGTTAGGTAAACGCGGGCTATAGTAGGCCTGCCAACGTTCAAACTCGTGTTGTAGTAAGCCTACCAGCGTTCCAACGCGTGCAGTAGTGGGTTAGGGCGCGTGTGGTTTTACCTGAGAGGATTTTCAAAGAGGTTTCTCAGCAAATGATTTGGCAATGAAGGGCAATGAGTTGGCCTGATGCCAGGCAAGCATGTATGGTGCAATTTAGGGTTATAACACACTTGGAAGGGGAAACTTCTTTTTTTTTTTCCCCTTGATCGCAAGGCATAACCTTTATTATGGGGAGGGGCCTCAGAAGACGAACTAGGGGAAGAAATCCTGCTTTGAAAAACACCTTCCATTGAAACCACTTGAGACTCACCAACATCCTCACGAGCATAAGAGGAGGAACCTAGGGGGGAACCAAGAAGGCTCAATGTTTTCGAAGGCCTTAGAAGGGGGTGTAGGAGGGGAGTTGGGTGAGGAAGGAGCAAGAGGAAAAACATCATGCAAAGTAACAGGGCAAGGGGGGACATATGGAGAGAGCATACCTTTGGAACCTTCAAGAATAGGGGGTGCTTGCATCGCCTAAAATGCCTTCGCTTCATCCAAGTCCATTTGTCGTTGCGCTAGAGGAGGAGACATTGGTTCCAAACTTCAAGCCTTGCTACTCTTTTTTGCCCACACTTTAGGTTTATGGTTGAAGGAAGGAGAAAAATGCTTGCATTGAGACTACACATGTCCAATAGAATGGCACACATAACAACGGAAAGGAAGTTTCCAATAGTCCACTTTCTGGTTCCAGGTTTTCTCCCCAAAAACTAAGTCTAGGTTTCCCACCAACCCATCATGAACATCCACCTATATCTGGATCCAAGCCCATCTGTGGTTGGATTTGGACTCCCAATTTGGCTCAAGTCCAACAAAACCCCCAATTTGTTACTTATGGCCTCCAATGACTTCTTTGTCCAAAACACAAGTGGGAGCCCTAGTAAAATTGTCCATACCCTCATGACAGATATCGATTCATGTTTTGGATCGAAATCAATAGACCATTGCTTAATTACCAAACCAGAGGAACCCCGTGACTAATTTCTCCCTATGATAGCGCTATAGTCCACAATCGAATGGAAAATGAAACATGTCCACCCTTTGACCAGGATATGAGTTTCCAGAACATATCTTATTAGGGGTTTCCATAGTTGCTCCATCCACCTCCCTAGGGCTGCACCATTAGCCTTTTTACCATGAAACCTACCCACCAACAATTTGTTGTAGAATTTGGGAACCTCCTCAACCGATGCATATTTACCCACCATCATTGTGACACTACTATCCCGCTCCTAAATACACTTATGATGCTTCCTGGAAACAAACTCCTCTATGTCAGATGCAATCTTTACACCAGATGAGGGAGAACCCTTATTTATTTCCACCTTCTGAACCAAGGGGGCGGGTTGTGGCTTGAAGGACAAGGCGAAGGAGCTGGAAGTGTCGATTCATCTTCCTTAGTGGCATCAAAAGAAGCACCATCAATGAATGTCCCATGTGTGGCATGAGCCGACAAGACATTGAAACCCCCTGCATTAAAACCAGGTTTTGGGTCTTCCTGTGCGGGTGTGTGCGAACCATATGAATCAACTCTTCTGGAAAATTTGAGAGGAGTGATGAAGACTCGTCTAACATAAGGGCTCAGATCATAATCTAGGGCTTCGTATTCTACATCCATCATGCTCACTTAATAAAAACTAATCTGATATCTATCACCACTTATGTTAGATTTTGATATGACCGACAGAGTCTCACATCCCAACCCTCACCGGAATAGGAGACCAACCTGGGCACCTACTCATACCATTGGTGGTTCACATAGGGGTTGGGTTAGAGAGGATCTTAGGCTTTGGGTCCTCATACCTGCGGCCTTAGCATGGGACATGAAAAGCCCGAAGAAAAACCATAGACCTCCCAGAAAATGTCTTCAAGACATGATGTTCAAATATTATTGTTGAGAAATACAATGTTATAATGCCAAGCAAGGAAGATAATCAGGGTGATGGCAACGAAGAGTGATACGTAAATTCTTTGTTTCGACATTTATTTTGTGGATGTGTCATTTTATTATGGGTATCTATAATTGGCCAATTATGTTTTTTTTTCTTCATTTTATAATGTTGGATATGAAAAGTTAACAACCATTTACAACCGTTATTTTGAAAACACATTATGTAGTACAAGCATAAAATGTGGTTTTGATATATTTTTATTGTCTTGTTTATTGTTTATTATAGCAAATTTATGTTGTATTTTATTAACATGTGCTTATGTTAACCTTTGAATTACCAAGCATTAATTGAGATATCACAAAGTTGATGATGTATTCATATAATACAATAGTAAAAAACTATTTTAAATTAATTGAGTCTAAGGTCTCTAACATAGAAGGATTTGTCTTGTGGTCAACATGGAACAAAAAGTCTCACCGTAGAGAGAAAGGAGGCATAGCTTGTTATATTAGAAAGAGCATTTCTCCTCACATTCAACTTCATAAGATCGACCCTCTCAATCAATACATTTGGATAGAAATTTCAAACACCAACGCTAAGAAGATGTATATAGCAATTTGTTATTTTTCATCTATTAATTCTACTTTTTATAAGAAAAATAATCTAGATAGCAATTGTCCCAGTAATAATTTAGAACAAGATATTTATAGTTTGAAAAATGAAGGTAATACCCTCTTGCCAAGAGACTTTAATGCTAGGAACGCAACTAAATAAGCTACTCTTTTAAGCAATTATTCCAACCATAATCCTTTATGGCTAGATGAGGACCTTGTTTTATCTAATAGCTACAAAATAAGCTTTGAAGACCTAATTGAGAATTTGTTTGGTACTAAGTTGGTCAAGCTTTGTAGCTCTCAAGACCTAATAATTTGCAATGGAGTAACAAAGTGGCTAAACTCCAACCAAATGACTTGTCTTCATGGGCTAGGTAGTAGTGTCGTAGATTATGTGATATATGATATCCTTATTTCCAACCAAATAATAACTTTTGACCTTTTAAATGACCATGAACCCGACTCTGATCATAAACCTTTAATCGTAACTCTAAACGTTGCCATGCATATGAGCACCATTGAAGAGAATTTTGAAAATCAAAGGCAATTGCGCTTTAACAAAAGTAAAGTTGATCTTTTCTTAAAGGATTTAAATAGTAAATTACATCTCCTAACTTATAAAGACAACATTGAAGAACTCTATCATAATTTTACAACTACCCCTTCCACTTCTATTAACAAGTTCTCTTCGAGGTGTCCTGTAAAAAGAATAATAGAATGACCAACCCTTGGTATGATAAAGAATGTAAAATTGCTACGAAATCCATTAGGGATGCTTCTAATGAGTCCCTAAAACTCAATAAGATCGATACGTACAAATCCCTAATTATAAGGGGAAAAAGTTACTATATCAATAAAAGGCAAGAGCATCTTTCACAACTATCTAAGTTGGATCCTAAGAAGTTATGGAGCCAAATTCCAAACCGTAATACTAAAGAAAATAATATGATTCCCTTGAGGGACTGGAATTCCTACCTTAAAAGTATTTACGAGTTCCCTAATGCCATGGACACCATTCCTATTGTCCCTACAAAGGATGAAGTTTTTTCTTTAGATGACATAGATTTCGGGGTTAAGCAACTTAAAAATGGGAAAACTAAGGACATTGAAGGCTACCAAGATGAAATTTTTAAAATCGGAGGGCTTATCCTTATCCCTCACATACACAAGCTCTTCAATTTAGTAGTCAAGCAGGGCTTCCCTAAACCCTAGACACAAAGCCTCATTGTTCCTGTTTTTAAAAATGGGGATAGAAACATTCCCTCTAATTATAGGACCATTATGATTAGCCTGATTTTAGCCAAGCTTTATGGAATTATTTTGGAAAATAATATTATCCTTTGGCTAGAAAGTCACAGTAAAAGAGCTAAAGGCCATGCTGGGTTTATGAGATATCATTCAACTATGGACCATCTTGTTACCTTTATGATCATTCTAGAGGAGTTCCGCAATACTAAAACCAATATTTTTTGTTGTTTTGTTGACTTCAGAAAATCTTTTGACATGGTTCATAGGAAAAACATTTCCAATAAGTTGGAAGAGATAAAAGTTCCTCTCGAGTTGAGCGTTGCTACAATAAGGAATTATGAGAACGTTATTTCTAAGTTTAAAAACACTGAGTGTTGGTCGAAGGAAATCAACTGCAATATTGGAGTCAAACAAGGTTGTCCCCTGTCCCTTACCCTTTTTGGCATATACATTGACAAGTTAGAAGATTGCTTGGAAAACACAGGTTGTGTCAGCCCTACTCTCACTGGTATAGTCATCAATCTTCTTCTTTACGCGGGTGATATTGTTCTTATGGCAAGGAGTCCCCATGATCTTGAAAACCAACTAAGAATCCTCAAGGATTTTTGCTCCAATATGGATATGACTGTTAACACTGATAAGACTAAGGTCAGGATTATTAAATCCGATAAAATCACTTATGATACCTTTGTATATGACAACAACAACTTGGAGGAAGTGACTTCATACGAATATCTTGCAATTGATATTCACCACAAGCTCAACTAGAATTATAACATCGAGAAGAGGATTATTGGGGGATGGAAATCTTATTATGGGCTTGAAAACAATTATAAATCAGTCGATCTTTGGATTTGGGACAAGAAGAAACTCCTCTTTGAGACTCTCGTTACACTTGTTATTCTTTATGAATGTGAAATCTGGGGTTGCAGTATCTCTCGTGAATCCTAGAGAAAGATAGAGCAAATACAAAAGAATTTTATAACCTATAATCTCAAAATTAAAGGAAATGCACCCTATCTCATCCTCCTCTTAGAAACAAGCCTTTCCCCCATTGAGAGCACGACTGTGACTAGATACCTGATGTATAAAAATAAGTTAAACAACATGGAAGACAAGAGGCTTCCTAAAATTGCTTCAAACTTGAGTCGTAACCACCATAGACTCAAGCGAGGATGGCATAAAATGTTCAGTCTTGGCTAAACTATTGGGGAATCATGGAAGACACCATTTTGTTGAATAATGATACTATTAAAAATATCATCAAATCAAAATTTAAGGAGAAAATGTGGTGTGATAAAGAGTTAGAGTAAAAAAGAAAATTAAGGTATCATAAGGATGTAATCAACCCTGATCTAGAAGATCAAAATTGTCTATTTGTTTTGACAAGTGTATAGAAAAAAAAAAACATTGCTGAGATAAGAACAGATTTTCACGAGCTCCATAGTGAAATTGGGCATTGGTCAATTCGTAAAATGCCCTGGGATGAAAGAGTGTGTCACCTTTGTGACACTAAGAAGGTTGAATATGAAAAGCATTTTCTCTTAGATTGTCCAACCTATACCCGAATTAGATCTAATTTTCAAAATATTTGTCACACTACCAACCTTCCTAACCTCTTAACTCAACAAAACTATGGTGATCTCGGAAAGCTTATCTTAATGTTTTTCGAGCACAGAAATAGAATTCTAAAGAATCACAAGTAATCACTTACCCGCTTAAGGTCCGACAGACCAATTCGGTCTTGGTGGACATTAATAATCTTCATCTTCATCAATATATATGTTTTTTAAATGATGATGTTAAAAAATCAAACCTCAATTTTTTTATTGTTTGAAAAAATCAAAATTCAAATAAATATATACTTACTTTGATGGAACTTCTAAGGACGATTCCAATAAAATAACTTCTTGCATCATCTATGAATTCTTGAATCACACTTGTGGTGTTGGCATTACCAACTTTGATGGCATTATCAACCTTAACTAGTGCAACTATCATGGCCTTCACCTATCCCACTCCATCTTTTAGTTTTCTTATCATATAAACTTATATTAATCATTCTTTTTACATTCTCATTGAAATAAGTGTCAATATAGGACATGGGAATTCTAAAAGAGTATTTTTCTAGAGCGTAGTCAAGATTAAGGAAAATTTTAAAAATCCATACTTATCTAAAAGTATAGAAACCTTTGCCAATTTTACTAATTCTTAAAATACTAAAAAATGAATGTTTGGTGATAATCTTGTAGAATATTCCAATTTCTAAGTATTTGTATATTTTTAGAAAATATTGACAATTTATAGAGTAAAATCAAGAAGTTTAGCCTCTAAAGTTTTCCTTAACCATAATCCAACCCTAGAAAGCTTGGATCTAAATTGCTACCATGGAAGACAAAGATTGAAATTCATTATTATTAATGATTTTCTTTTCATATTTAATAATTTAAATTTAATTAATTATAATTTTTAAATATTAATAATTATTAAATACAACTATTATAAATTTAATGAACAATTATTATAACTTTATCATTACATTAGATTAAAAAATAACATTTCATATTATTCAAGTTGATTTTTTCATTTATTAATCAAATCCAATATTTACATACATTTTAATACAAAATCAGTGAAATACATTACATGACATATTTTTTTAATATAAGATTCAACCAATACTTACATATTTTTACATACTTTTTTAATAGAAGATTCAACAAATACTTACATACTTTTCTATACTTTTTTAATAAAAGATTCATAACGTTAGTAATAGAGTAAAAAATTGTGAAACCATTTCATTGAAAGTGTATAGATCAAAATTTATTATTATTCTTTATATTTAACATTTTAAATTTAATTAAATCAATTTAATATATTATAATAGTTGGATAATATAAATTTAGAAAAATCAAAATATAATAATCGTGATTTTAGTAAACAATTACAACATAACTTTGTCTTGTAATCTTTGAATAATAAAAATTAGAAAAATAACATTATTATTACATCATTGTTATTATTAGTGAATATATGAAAAAGACATAATTATGCAATTCACAATCATTTCACTCATCATATTTAAGTATTTTTGTTTCTAAACACGTTTAATCAACATATTGTATCTTGCTTTGACAACAAACAATTCACCTTGAATAAGAGTTAAACATTATATGGCAATAATAGTTATAGGATTTTGTAACCGCAATCCAAATTAAACGATTTCATACAAGTAAAGTTAAGCATTATATGACAACTATAAATTTAAATGAGTGATGCATCTCTAGCTTAATTTAAAAACAAAAAAAATCATTAATAATGTTAATCATTAGCATACTCATAATAAGTTTTATAAATCAAACAACAACAACCCCAACATTATATGAAAAACATAATATACATGAGTGATATACATATCAATATACATGTCAAATATACATCTCAACAAAATCTACAATAAGCATGTCATATATACATCTCAAATAAAAGATAAAACAATCAATATACATGTCAATCAGTACCACTACCAGCTAGGTCCACCACCAGAGCCAGAGGCATCAATGTCTCTACTACCAGAGGTAGAGGGTCTATAAGTACATATGTCATCAAGCAATGGAAAAAGTACATTATCATATGTCTCTCCATCAAGATCGAGCTATGCAGCACCCGATGTGAACATAGTGTCCACAACATCAATAGCTTGTGACACACATGCAGGAGGAGGAGGAGCATCGGTGGATGGTGACACATGTGGAGGAGAATGACAAGGATCGATGGATGGTGACACAAGTAGAGGAGGAGGCAGAGGATCGGTGGATGTTGAAGACACGCGTGAGAAGAAGCAGGAGGATCGATGGATGATGACATAAGTGGAGGAGGAGGATTGGTGGATGGTGCAGACATATGTGGAGGAGAAGCAGGAGGACTAGTGGATGATGAAAATACATGTGGAGGAAAAGCAAGAGGACGAGGAGAACCATGTGGTGGAGTAGAGAATGTGGATCGATCTGGTGATGAGTTAGATGGAGTGGAATCATGAGCAACATCCCTCAAAAACTCAATGAGGTTGATGACAACGACAAGATGATGCATAAATGACGTCATGCCATGAGGTAGGGTCGTTCATATCATAGACAACTTTGGTACCCATAATATGTCTCGAACCGGTGTAGGTACCACTCCATGACTAACCATTACACCACATAGGCGATCCACTACCTCTATCCGGACTCTCCTATCTAGCCTACGTGGCATGTTGGGTTTATGTACTAGAGGTTGCTTCGCTACCTCCTCCATATCCTCATCATATTGGGGAGGCACATCCCCATCATATGTGTCAATATCCACAAAACAATAGATAATAATAATCAAATAATTGAAACAAAATGTTACATTAAATAAGACATAAAAATATGGAAGTAGAAGTATCAAAACATAGTGATAATATCATCTCTCTCATATGTTGGCTCAACTGTTGTAAATAGGATGTTTGGACATCCTCTCTGATCCATTCTCGCATACAAGTACTATACAACATCGAGGACAAGATTGTCATCTCTAGTAAAAAAAATCACATATCTCCCTACTGATTGGAGTACACGACCACTTTGGCGGGCCCCTCTTGGGAAACAACTGCCCCACATTCATATATGCACATAAGTCATAGGCCTGGGAGGCAAGCAGGGTATTACTAGTCGAGTGACATGAAACCTCTCAAAAAACAATGTAAATAACTCTTATATGAATAAGAAGAATATCCTCCCATAAAAAATGACACAACAATGATCCAACACTAAACAAAATTGTCTCAAAAAATTGTTCGTCCACCTAATTAATCAGGGTCTCTGAAATAAACTATGTACATAATACATCAAAGGGAAACTAAGGTGCCACCCATCAAAGCTAAGTGCGACAATGTTTTGAGAATAAGACACGGGCACCTAACGTCCTCTACATGAAATGAATCTATCCGCATGTGACCACCAAGAACCTAGAATCCCAAAGCAGACTCAATGTTTGGACTGACATCTATGTTCTGCAACACCAAGCGATAGACCAGGGAACTGGGGTCAAACCTCCCCCCTCCTATACAACCCAATGATAAAAATAAACATCCTCCTCCATGGGATGATACCACATATCGGGACCAATCTTGAATGCTTATCGACCATGGTTCCAATGACAAATCAATTGTTGTAAAAATGGAGAGTTACCCCTAAGGGATGTACCCTCCTCATAAAACTTAAGGAGGCCAACATCACTCAAAATAGCACGTGTTTGAGGTAAATAGGGTGAGTGTATCTCTCCCTCTCCCTCTTTTGGACCTCCCACTCACGTACAAAGACGTATGTGTCGACCCATTGTTGTTGTCATTGCTCCTCCTCTTGTCATCATCGTCGTATCTGATTCACATATAGGTCTTTTTAGGCACATATATATAGATAAAATGAATTGCAAATTATAAAACACACACATATATAAATAATTTGTATCTTAAAAAAACTAAAATTAATTTCTGATTGCAAAAAAAAGTGGAAAAGTAATTGGTGTGCCCAAAATAATAACTACGCACCGCCATCGGTGCGTTATATCGGTAATAAAGCACCATTATGCGGTGCAGTTAGTACAACGCACCAGTGCTCCACGATTAGTGGAGCAATGGTAAGTCTTTAGCAGTGTGTTGTGCTATATAATGCATTAAGAACAAGGTGTTCCACAAGACACCGCTATGTTATTTTGAATCTTTTTTGTGCTAGGCAATGTGATTGGTTATACGTAACGCATCAATGCTCAGTTATAATTGGAGTACTTTATGTCTTTAACGGTGCAGTCATATGCACAACACCAGTTACGAGTTGTTACGTACAACACGTCGATATGTTACATATTATATGTTTGGCGTGGTGCCGACTGTAAACAACACCGATGTGTTTAATATCCTTGGACACACCAATAATAGGATGCCCCATAAGTCACACCAATATGCTAAATATTTAAATATTTGACTGATGTCGTGATGTTTACAACACCGGTGTGTTAAACATTATATGACAACTATAAATTTAAATGAGTAATACATCTCTAATTTAATTTAAAAATAGAGAAATCATTAATAATGTTAATCATTAGCATACTCATAATACATTTTATGAATCAAACAACAACAACCGCAACATTGTATGAAAAACATGATATATATGAACGATATGCATATCAATATACATGTCAAATATACATCTCAACAAAATATACAATAAACATGTCATATATTCATCTCAAGTCAAATATAAAACAATTAATATACATCTTAATCAGTACCACTACTAGCTAGGTCCACCAACAGAGCTAGAGGCATTGATGTCTTTACTACCAGAGGTAGAGGGTCTATCAATACCTATGTCATAAAGCAATGACAAAAGTACACTATCATATGTCTCTCCATCAAGATCAAGTTTTGCATCACCCAATGTGAACATTGTGTCCACAACATCAATAGCGTGTGCCACATGTGGAGGAGGAGGAGGAGGAGGAGGAGGATCAATGGATGGTGACACATGTGGAGGAGAAGGAAAAGGATCGACAAATGGTGACATAATTGGAGGAGGAGAAGAAGGATCGATCGATGTTGGAGACACATGTGGAGGAGAAGTAGGAGGATCAATAGATGGTGACACAAGTGGAGGAGGAGGAGGAGGATCAATGGATGGTAACATAAGTGGAGGAGGAGGAGGATTGGTGGATGGTGTAGAAACATGTGGAGGAGAAGCAAGAGGATCGGTGGATGGTGCAGACACATATGGATAAAAAGTAGGAGAAAGAGGAGGATTAGGTGGTGGAGTAGAGGATTTGGATCAGTCTGGTGATGAGTTAGATGGAATGTAATCATGAGAAACATCCCTCAAACTCTTAATGAGGTTGACGACACTGACAAGATAATGCACCAATGATGTCATGTCGTGAGGTGGGGTCATCCATATCATAGACAACTCTAGTACATGTGTTATGTCTTGAATCAATGTGGGTACCAATCCATGACTAACCATCGCACCACATAGGTGATCCACCACCTATATCCATATTCTTTGATTTGGCCTGCATGGCATGCCGAGTCTATGTACTGGAGGTTGCTCCACTGCCTCCTCCATCTCCTCATCATGTTGGGAAGGCACATCCTATTAAGTTTTTAGTGTTGTTATTAGGATATTTCCAAATTATATGAGCATTCAATGCGTTTCCAAAACAACAACATAAAAAGGATCATTGAAAGAAACACAATTACAAGGTACACGACATTTAATCCTGGGAAACCCTCATGGGGGAGAAAACCTAGAAAAAACATCCTCGATAATAGATTTCCAATACAATGCCAATATTAAGACCAAAACACCAAAGATAAACCAAGACTGAGCATGTGTCTCTCTTCTCCTTCCTCCCACAACTGCAACCACCTTCAAGGTATGTGCACTAAATGAGTGAGTGTGAGTGTGTTTAAGTGAGGCACCATCCTCACATACAAATACTAGTTGAGGAGGCGCTAGAGTTATGTCTCGTCACTTAGTAGGGTCGACTTCTTCTAGGACTGATTAAAACCACTTTATAAACACTAGGGTCCAACTTTATAAATACCATCATATAAATATAGTTTGACCAATCCACAAAAGGGGATTCGGTCTTATATAAGACTCGACATGAACAATACACAAAAGTTATTTGATCTATAAGATAATAACTCAAACATAATTAGAATATTCTTCGAAGTTACAACATTTCAACACTGCCCCTTAACGAGAAGGGTATTCTACTGACATGACCCAATACAACATCATCAAGAGAAGGAGAGGGAAACATCATCATCAACATCTGGAACATTGACTAACACATCTATAAATCATCGAAAGTTTTTCTCATCATCAATATCATCATTGCTTACAACATGGAGCTAGAGTAACATCATCATCAACAACAGCATGAAGTTGAAACATCAACATTAATAGTATGAAGTTGGAATAACAACATCATCAACAACATGAAGCTGGAACAACAACATCATCAACATGTGGCAACGAAAAGAGGCAGGTGCATCGACAACAACATTTGTGGTACTCTGATAGACCATCCTTATCGAACCTTCGGGATCTGCCCAGGAATCATAAGATTCCCTAGAATATAAAATCCTAATGAGCTACCACTACTGACCACAACTGGCATATACATTCACAAGTACTTCAACAAACCATACTTACGGGACCTTCGGGATCTGCCTAGGGATGATCAATCCCATGGGATATAAAATCCTAATGGAGCTACCCACTATTGGTTAGGATACCATAGTATCATCAACATCACTCCCCCTTTTAAGGGAGGTCCTTTCAGACAACACCAAGCTTGTCTCAGAAGCACTCAAACAACACATGAGACAGAGGCTTGGTAAACACATCTGCAACATGCTCATATGTGCCAACATATTGGAGCTTTACAGCTCCCCTATGCACCATATCATGAATGTAGTGGTACAAGATCTCTATGTGCTTCGACTTATCATGGAACACTGGGTTCTCCATCATATTTATACAACTTTGGTTATCACATAAAATCACAGTGGATTCCATCTCTAGATCGAACAGACCTGTTAACAAATTTCAAAACCATATAGATTCACAACTGGAGGAACATGTTGCAATGTACTATGCTTTTGCCTTGCTGAGAGCAATATTGGATTGTTTCATGCTTTGCCATGAAGTCATGGCTGACCCTAAACTGAAACAACATCCTGAAGTGCTCTTCCTGTCTTAAGAACTTCCAACCCAATCTGAATCAATATAACCATATAGTTTGAAGTCATGATCTCCATTATAACATAGACCATAATCCAACGCACCCTTAAGGTATCTCATCACATGCTTTGTAGCTACAAGGTGAACACGTCTGGGCTCTACCAAATACTAACTCAAGGTGTTCACAACAAAGTAAAAATCCGGCTTGATATTCGTGATATACATCAGCGAATCAATAATCTTTCTGTATAGAGTAACATCAACCAACTCTGACGAAGTATCAACTAGAAGCTTCAAATTCATTTCCATGTGTGTGTTCATGGATTTACATTCCAACATGTCAAATCTCTTCAGTATTTCAACTGCATACTTCCCTTGGTTAAGGAAGATATTCTCTGGGCTATGCCAAACTTCAAGACCTGAGAACTAATGCATCGGGCCTAGGTCTTTCATCTCAAACTCTATGACGAGCTTCTTCTTACAATATGTGATGGGCCTTTCTTCTCCAGTCAGGAATAAATCATCCACATATAGCAGCAATATAATTGGCTCAT
>JASDQU010504820.1:9903-25803 GCA_032191745.1 Picea mariana | reverse complement strand
ATGACAACTTGGCTCTTCTATTTGCAACTCCAAAATTCTCCAAAAACACTCCAACATGATCTAGAATTCGTCTAGCCTTGTTGCTTCAACTTCTAAGATCTTTTACCCTATTCTCTTCTTGCTATTCATGTAAAACTGAATGTCTAAAACTGCATGTTACTACTCATATAAATTTCCTCTCTTTGCCCAAGACAATTGACTAATCACTTTTCCCAATGTTGATCATATATCAGCCCCCTGCTTCTAATAACTATGGGATGGTGACTCTCACACCCACTCTCTTACATGATTTTACTGATTGGGCTCTCATACACAAACATAAAATAAAAGGTTGTCCCCCAAATGATAATAAAATTCATAAATATGGGTTTGAATTAATACCCATAAATAATTCCCCCATAGACCCCTCTTAGAGACTCCCTAGGCCTTTCCCCTTTTCTTTTGGATTAATTAGCTCCCATCTGTGTCCATATTCCCAACAATTGGTATCACATTGTATTTATTGAAATTTAGAAAATACATTTCACATATTACATCACTTAGCCATAACCACATTCATATATACATTATGCATACATTAAACTTGGGATTATAGTGGGGGTGTTACATTCCCCCTTCCCTACAATTGCGCATAGTCCTCGATACAAAGAACCATGCCTAAATACATATACAATTTTCACATCACAATATTCAGAAATAAAACAAAATTTTGCAATTTTTACCTTGCAACAACAGTTCCAACCATAATATCTTGTTCTTTTGATCTTGCTGACCCAAGGAATGCACCCCCTTCATTGAATTAAGTCCATCAGGCTGCACCATTATTTTGTCAAGGTTATCAGTGCAAGTGACCAAGAATTCCTGAGATGTTGTTCCAGAAACTAGCTTCCCAAAATGGAGTCTTACATTTTCAACTTCTATTTTTTTCAAAACTGACAAAAAATTGCAGGTATTACTCCCACATAGTTTCTTCATGCTCCCACGTTGCATCTTCATGACCATAGTAGGTCCATTGAACCTTTACCATCCCTATGGATTTGTTCTAGAGCACTTTGACTTTCTGATCTAGGATGCGTACTAGTTCCACCCGAAAATCCCCTTCATTTTCAACCTGGATCACAATCCAATGAATTATGTGGTTAGGGCAGTCACATATTTTTTTAATAATGACACATGAAATACATTATTCACTCTCATGGATTTAGGAAATGCTAGCATGTATGAAACTGTCCCTATCTTGTTTAATATTTCAAAAGGCCCACAATATCTTGCTGCCAACTTAGGGCAACAACCTAATATTATCAAACTTATTTTTTCTTTCACTTTTAGGAAAATATGTTATCCCACTTTAAAATCTATAAAAACTCTGTTCTTGTCTACATATATTTTTTACCTGTCCTGGGCAACCTTCAAATTCCATCTGATATTCACCATTTGCTCTTCCATTTCCCTTAACAAATCTGTCCCAATGATAGCTTTGTCTGCTGGGTTATCCAATTTCACTGGTGTGTTATATCTCCTACCATACAAAGCTTCAAATAGACTCATTTTTAATGAGGCTTGATACCCATTATTATAAGAAAACTCCACTAAGTGGATATAGTCTTCCCATTTTGATGTCTGGTTCATCACATACATCATGAGCATGTCTTCAATTATCCTATTGGCCCTCTCTATTTTCCCATTTGACTCTGGGTGATACGTTGTACTGAGATTCAGATTTGTCCCAAAGCCTTTGAACAAACCTTGCCAAAATTTAGATGAAAACTTGGAATCTTTGTCTAAAACTATTGCCTTAGGTAATCCATGTATCATGGAAACTTCCTTCATGTAAATTTCTACAATGTTTGTTGCCTTTTGTGTTGTCTTTATAGGAATAAAATGCATCGCCTTGGTCAATTTGTCCACCACCACCATTATGGAATCATGTTGCTTCATTTTTCTAATCATATTTTGTTATAAAATCTACTATGACCATTTTCCACTTGTATTATGGAATGAGAAATGGCTATAGTATCCTTGCTGGATGTCTGTGATTTTCCTTTACCTTCTATCACTCTAGACATCTGGCTATGTAGTTAGCCACTTCTTTCTTAATTCCTGACAAAAAGTATTGGCTCCTTACAATTGTAATGGATTTATGATATCTTGGGTGCCCAACATATGGCACATTGTGCATTTCTCTCAGCACGATATTTTTCTGCTCCATGGGATTTGACACATACACCTTGCCTTTGTACAAGAGGATCCCATCAACTTTCAATTCACAATTTTTAAATTTCTACTATAAATAGCTTTGTTGTAAGTTTTCTTTTATTTGTAAATAATGTTGATTTGAATTTGCTGCTTAAATAATTTTATCTTTTAAATCTATCTTGTACATGCTGATGGCTTAAACATGCACTTCATGAGCTCTTGTGCTGAGTGCATCAACCACCTAATTTTCTTTGCCTTTGATGTGTTTAATTTCAAAGTCACACTCACTAAGAAATTCTAGCCATCTAGTTTTCTTGACATTTAATGTTGGCTGTTCAAATAAATGTTTCAAATCACAATGGTATGTTCTTAGCTCAAATATTCTCCCCATGAGGTAATGTCTCCACATTTTTAATGCATGTACAATGGATGCTAACTCTATATCATGTGTAGCATAATTTCTCTCATGCTCTTTTAATTTTCTAGATTCTAACGCACCACATGATCTTTTTGACTGAGGACTCCACCGAGCCCTTCCTTGCACCCATCCATGCACACTACAAAGTCCTCATTTGGATCTGCAATATTTGATATGGGTGCACTTGTCAATTTTTTTTTAAACTGCTGGAAACTCTCTTCACATGTTGGAGTCCATTCAAACTTCATTCCCTTCTTTTGCAAGGAAGTGACTGGGCCTGCAATTTTGAAAAGTCTTTTATGAATCTTTGGTAATAAATGACAAGATCCATAAATTATGACCTCTATCACATTTCTTGGTGTTGGCCATGATCTAATGGCCTCTATCTTCTCAGGATCAACTGCTATCCCATCCGTTCAAATAATATGCCCCAGGTAGTGAATCATTTTTTGATAAAAGATGCACCTACTTAGATGTTGCTCCTACTCCTCCTCAAACTTAGAGTAGATGAGAATATCATCTAAAATAATTACAAACCTGTCCATGTACTCCTTGACCACTCCATTCATCAGACACATGAAAACGACTGGGGAATTTGATAGTAGAAATGGAACTACCCTGAATTCATAATTCCCATGCCTTGTTCTGAACGTTGTATTTTTGGTATCTTCTTCTTTTATCCTCACTTGATGATAACCTGATATCAATTCAATCTTGGAAAATATTCTTTCACCCTTCAAATGATCAAATAGATCATCATTCCTTGGAAAATGATATTTTTTCTTTATAGTGACCTTATTCAGTTGTCTGAAATCAATCTACATCCATATGACACCATCCTTGTTCTTCACAAAAAGAACTAGCGCTCCCTAAGGTGACACACTTGGGCGTATATACCCCTTCTTTGAAATTTCTTCTATTTGCATCTACAACTCTTTCAATTCAGGCATGCTCATTTTGTAAGGTGTCTTTGACACTGGGGCAACACCTGGCACCAAATCAATAGAGAAATCAATGCCCCTCTTTGGTGGCAATCCTGGGATTTGCTGAAAAATATCTCCAAAATATCTCAAGACCAAATGGTATTCAAGGCTTGCTAATTTAGTTCTAGCTACCTCTTCCATGTGGTCTGCAACAATTTGACATCCATTCCTAAAACTCTTTTTCAGCTGCATGGCTGAAATTTCTCTAATAGCTACAACTTTTGGAATTCCTTGAATCTTGCCTTGCTTCCCTTTCTCATCAAGATAAGTTATTGTCTTGTTGTAACAATCCATGAAAACATGGTGTTTTTCCAACCAATCCATACCAATTAGACAATCATATGAACCCAAAGGTATATTGTTCACATTTACCTTTGTGTTGAGCCCATTCATGTCTATTGGGAAATCTTTAAGCAATTCATTGATCTTTCTCTTAGCCCCTATGACCAATTGAACTAACCAAGATTTCTTATGCTTACTCCTTTGCAAGTGAAATATTTCAATAATTTTAGACTTTATGTAACTATGACTAGCTCCATAATCAATTAAAATTTCTATAGGATAGTTATCAATCTTACCTTCCACTTCAATCATGGGGAATTGCTATTCTGCTTGCTTGTTTCCCAAGGCTGCACAAATCCTTGGCATGCTTCCTCCCATGTCTTCTACTATTTCAGCCTCCTGAATGTTGTGTAAAGTCTTCATTCTTTCTCCTTTGTGAGGGAAGTCCCTATAAATGTGATTCCCCTCACATCCCCAACATTGTATAGGCTACTGCCTTGGCCTTTCCCCAAAAGAATCCGTTGTCCACTGCTCATTTTGGGTTGACTATCCTTGCTAAATTTCTTGGGAGTTGTTCTTGAAAAATGTGGTTTAAAACGTTTTGTCTTTGATCCCTCTTTCCTTACATCTTGTCATTCCAAGTCTTTTGGAAGACTAGCCTCCCTTTGATTTGCTCATAAAGATGATTCTCTCTTTATGGCTGCCTCCAAAGTCCCAGGGTTATCATATTGTATCTTGTCACTATAGAAGGAGGTTAACCCACTTAGAAACCTTTGAATTTTGACTTTCTCATCCTTTATGAAGTCCACATACTTTAGAAACTAAAAGAATCTTTTTTCATACTCATCCATTGCCATGCTTCCCAACTTGAGTTTAAATAACTATTTCATCTTCCTTTCATATTAATTCTCAAAAAAATATTTCACTTGGAAATATCTTTTGAACTTCCTCCATGAGATTCTCTTCTCATCAATATGCTTGAATTGCTTAAGTTGATCCCACCACATGGATGCCTTTCCTTGCAAGTGGCAAGTTGCAATTATTGTTTCTACCCTTGAGGGGTAATCATGGAGGTGGAAATATTTCTTCATTTCCAACAACCATGCCTCAACCTCTTCTCCCTTCCTATGCTTACCATTGAAAGTTGGTGGCTTGGTATTCCTAAGTTCACCTTGCAAGATGTCTCCCGCATGCCTTCTCCTCTGTCTTCTGACATGAGACACACTTGGGATGCTCTCTGGCCCTGAACTAGAGTGAGATATCCTAGTGGATTTATCTGGGGAATGATGGTGACTACTCCTACTCCTTGACTTCCTATCATTCCCATGATCATCCCTTTTGCTATGGTATTTGGATGTTGTCACTTGTATAGCACTGGATTCTTGCTTGGTGCCAGAGTCTTTATTAAATTTTCTCTACAACATGTTCAGAATTGGGAGTATCTCCTCTTTAGATTTCATAATCCTCTCATTGTCTTCCCTATAGCTCTACACATCTCTATGCAGGCTTCTCATAGTTACATGCTTATGCCTATCTCTCTCTTCTTCCATTGGACTCGGTCTCAACATTCCCCATGATAACATGTAGACCTATGAATTCCTCTTCATGACTGTAGGACCCTTGGAAATTTTCCATTTTTGTGATTCTCATATAGGAACCAAAATACTTTTTTGAATCTCTAATTCTACAGAAAATGTGCATGCAATAAAATTTATGTTAGACAAAATATATACACACAATTTTGGAAAGAATGCATAATTTTTTCTTCCCTTTAATGCCGCCAATCATATTCTTTTTAGTTGACTACAAAATTTATTCAAATTGATTTTTTGGGTTAATATATGGATTCTCCTCCTCCATACCTTTCCATTGACTATTCATTTTCCCAATTCTGAGTTCCGAGAAAAAAGTTATGGTCTTCAAAAATTTTGACCATTTTCCTTTTTTTCAACTCTGCATGCTACATGTGTCCTCTTTCTCTCCCAACACATTTTGGATACCTAGAACTCAAATATRKCTCCATGGATGACTTCTACAGTCCATGATTTTTCCATAGACTTCTCCTAGGCCCCAAAATGACTCATGAGCTAGGAGTTATGCCTTCTAAAAGAAATCTGGTACTTAATTTTACCCTTAACTGTTTAGGTTGTAACTTCTTCATACTAGCTCTATTTTGTGCTCAAGCTCATTGGAAAGATATCCTTGATATATTTTATTTTAGAAGGAAAAACTGTGTGTATTGTGTGTATTACAAATACAAAGAGTTTCATGAAATTTGATTTTCTAAAAACAATGTTTAGGCCCTAAAAAATGCCTTCCAAGATGAATACCTTCAAAAACTGAACTTTTCATGGAAAATTCAATAATTTACTGTTGTAATAGTCTTTAGATCCAAACCATCGATATTAGGTTTAGGAATAATCCCAATCATTGATATACTTAGCCTTTCCAAGCTATGACTAGACCTCTACAAGCCTGTCAGAAACTATTTCTTGGACTCCTCCCATTGAAAAACCAAGTTGCTGGGTACACAGACTTATTGAAATCCACTGTCCCAAAACACTATTAGAGTCTTCTCTTCAGAAAACTTCCATATGAAACGATTTGCCTTACTTATTTCCCTTTCTTAACTCCCAACTCCAACAACCTATCAATTTTTCTCTATTGGACTCACCCATTGAAAACCTTCTCCCCGAAGAGACCCTCCAACAACCTTCTTTCGAAGACTATTGGGAACAATCCCTTCCGAATCCATCAGAAACACTCCTTTTCAAAACCATCAAAAACCATCCTTCCAAAGACCTATACCCAAATTATACATGGCACTCTTTGATTCACCAACCTTTGCTAACATGTCCTCTGACATGGCACGCTTATGTGGAAACTTACATGGCACTCTCCTTCATCCTTAGCCCTTCCAAAGAAACATGCTCATATGATATATTGGAAGGTCAGTGATCATGCTAATCAACTACCATGATCATCTTGAGTTCCTAAGTTGCGCCCCTATTACATTGGTCAAACCGACTTCATTGGAAAGTGAAGTTACCCTCTAGCTTCCCGAACGAACCTTTACAAGAAATCTAACAGCTTATACCAATTGTGTCCAATGGTCCATATATTCTCAGAAAGACTCAAATAATCGACCTTTAACTTGGTCGCACTGACTTCATTAGAAACTCTTTACCACTACTAGACTTTGGAAAACACTCCCCACAGATCCAACAATTGTGAAATAATCCAACTGATCTGATGACTCTCATTTCTTTAGGCTTCTGCCATCAGAATACTCCCTTCGAACTTAACCTCATGCCCAAATCCAAGGATTTTTCGAAACCTTCTTCCCGAAGTCCTATCAAGAATGCCATGTTGGGACCATCTGTAATTGAATCTTGACTATGGATCTTCACGGTTAAATTTAATCTGGATCGTCGATTACTAAACTTCCTAGCCACCATGAAACTCATAAGATTTTGACGTTCCAAGCCAAAATTGGGTCTGTAACTTGCAACTCAATGCCATAAATTTCCTTCTTCCACGACTCTGAAGCACTTAAAATCAAAATCTGCTCATAATTTGGGGATTTCACTCTGGTTCACGATTTTCCCCCAAATTCATCACATAATGAAATATGCAACCACAAATTTTCTCAATTTGCATTGGATCCTAGCCCATACAAGCTTAGTTTTGAATGTTTAGCTCTGATACGATAATGTAACGTCACCCAACTTAACCAAAGAACAATACTACACAGAATACACATAAATTCGAAATTTGTTTCTACTAATTAATTCCTGTAGCTTACCATCTACAATTTAAACACATTTTAAACCATATTTGGCTACCCATAATTAAGTGCATGTACAACACTCTAAAATATCATGAATGCAGATAATAACTCATTCACAACAACAAATAAACCATTCACATGCACAGAGTTAAGCACAACAATTAGGCTCATGAAATAACTCATAAATAGATATTAAAGACTTATCTTTAAAAACACTTGTGCAATGAGCTTGGGAAGGATGTTTCACCCAACCATAGACCTACTGATCCAAATCTCAACATCAAGTCATCCATGAGATGGGGATAGGAATCCACAAAAGAACGCTGCCTCTCACAATCCACCCACAACTCAATAACACACAAACCACTGGTATTCTCCTACAACTATCCCAAATTTCCTCCAACTCTCTTCCTCTTGACCTACCTAAACCGAAGAATGTATCCATTCGCTGCTCTTGGTCCATCAAGCGTCCCATTCATTTATCAGGGTCTCTCTATATAATGTAGCTAGGAATATCTCTGCTGGGAACTCATGGGAACTTAGTGCCAAGAAAATTTCCAGTAACCAACAACAAACTCTTGTTGTTACAATGAAACTCACTTAAGAGTTGACTCTTTAGGCCTAGAAACCTAGCTCTTCAATTTCCAGCTCCAAAATGCTCTATAAATGCTCCAACATGCTCCAGAATTCACCCAGCCTTGTTGCTTCAGCTTCCAAGCTCTCCTCCCCTATTCTCTACTTGTTGTTCATTTAAAAATGAATGTCTAAAACTTTCTGTTACTACCCATACGAATTTCCTTTCTTCTCTGAAGAGAATTGACTGCTCACTCTGCCCAATTTTGATTGTACCTCATCCCCATGCTTCAAATAATCATGATATGTGACTCTCACAACCACCCTCTTATATGAGTTTAATGATTGGGCTCTCATAAATTCAAATAGAAAATAAAAGGTTGTCCCCCAAATGATAATAAAATTCAGAAATATGGGTTTGAATTAATACCCATAAATAATTCCCCCCTGGACCCCTCTTAGACATTCCCTAGGAATTCCCCCTTTTCTTGTGGATTAATCAACCCCCATCTATGTCCATATTCCCATAAGATGGTATCAAATTGTATTTATTAAAACTTAGAAAATACATTTCACATATTACATCGCTTGGCCATAACCACATTCATATCTACATTATGCATAAATTAAACTAGGGATTATAGCAGGGATGTTACATATGTGTTCAACTATTTCAGCCTCTAGAATGCCATGGAAAATCCTCACTCTTTCTTCTTTTTGAGGGTAGTCCCTATATTAATGATTTTTCTCACATCCCCAACATTATACATGCGATTTCCTTGGCCTTTTCCCAAATGAATCTACTATTCTGGGCTCATTTTGGGTTGACTATCCTTGCTGATTTGCTTGGGAGTTATTCTTGAAAAAGGGTGGCTTAAAAACTTTCTTCCTTTGATCCTTTTATCCTTCATCTTGTCATTCCAATATTTTTGGAAAACTGGCCTTCATTTGCTTTGCTCATAAAGATGCTTTGCTCTCCTTATGGCTTCCTTTGAATTTTTAGGGTTATCATATTGTATCTTGTCACTATAGAAGGAGGGTAACCCACTCATAAACGTTTTTATTTTTTCTTTTTCATCCTTTATGAAGTCCACATACTTAAAAAATTCAAAGAATCTCTTCTGATATTCATATATTTTCATGTTTCTCAATTTGAGCTCAAATACTCATTCATCTTCCTCTCATAATAATGCTCAAACACATATTTCTCTTGGAAATTTCCTTTGAACTACCTCCATGAGATCCTCTTCTCTTCAAGGTTCTTGGATTACTTAAGTTGATCCCACCACATGGCCGCCTTTCCTTGCAAATGGTAGGTTGCAATTCTAGCTCCTACCCTTGAGGGGTAATCACGTAGCTGGATATATTTCTTCATTTCCAACATCTAGGCCTTGACCTCTTCTCTTTTCCTATTCTCACCATTGAAAGTTGGTGGCTTGATTTCCTTGAGTTCTCCTTACAATATATCTACCTCAAGCCTTCTTCTCTAACTGCTAACATGAGACACACTCAATCTTCTCCCTATCCCTAAACTTGCATGATTTCTTCTAGTGGATTTCCTTGGAGAATGATGGTGCCTACTCATGCTTCTTGACTTCCTGTCATTCCCGTGATCATCCTTTCTACTATGGGATCTATATGTGGTCACTTATATAACACTAGCTGCTTGATTTGTGCTAGAGTATTTATTGGCTTGATTTTGTAGCATGTTTAGACTCTGACATATCTCTTCCCTAACCTTCATAATCCTGTCATTATCGGCCCTATATCTCCACACTTCTCATTGCAAACTTCTCATAGTTACAAGCTCCTGCCTACCTCTTCTTCCATTAGAATATGTCTCAACATTTCCCATGCTAATATGTAGATATATGATACTTCTCCTCATGGTTGTAATATCCATGGGAATCATCCATAACTCCATTCCTAATATAATAACCAAAAAATATTTTCCTGTACCTCTAATTTTGCAAGAAATGTGCATGTGATAATTATTGTTAGAGTATGCATACTATAAAATATTTCATTAATTAGAATGCAATTTATTCTTCATCTCAATTTATGAAGGACATAATGCACTAAGTCAAAATCTGATTCCTTAGACACATTCTTCTATAAAACAACTCTCCAACAACTATTCTCATGCCTCATTTTGAGTTCTGAGCAAAAATTTACAACATTCACAAGTTGCAATTTTCCACTCATTGCTATGTTTTCACTGCTGCAAAACTGATTTATTATTTTTTGAGAAAATTTTATCACCCAATTAAAACTTATAGGGTGGATATTTGTCTCCTCCTCCTCAATACATCTCCAATGACTTTGTTTTCTCAAAACTGAGCTTTGAGCTGAAAGTTATAGTCAAGAGAAGTTTAGACTATTTTTCCCATTTTATCCCTGTATGCTATAGGTGTCTTCTTTCTCTTCCTACACATTTGGACATACCTATATTCAAAATCTGTCTCCACAATTATCCTCTATGGTTCATATGCTTTCCAAAGAATACTCCTGTGCCCCAAACAAACTTATGAGAAATAATTTATTCCCTTTGGAAGTAAACTAGTGCCAAAATTATACCCTTAATTGTTTCAGCTGTAACTTTTTCATACGAGCTCTATTTTGCGCTTGAAGTAGCTCGTTGGAAATATCTCTTTGAGTTATTTTATCTAAGTTGTAAAGACATGGTGTACTAATGGTACACCATGTTAATGTAAAAATTGAATGCTTAAAAACATCGTTTAGGGCCTCAAAATCGCCCCATAATTTTAAGATATTCAAAAGTCTGAAAATTTCATAGAAAATTGACTATTTTACTATTATAAAAACCTTTTAATCTGATTCGTTGATCTCGAAATCGGGGAAATATCAACTATTGATATGAACTCTATTGGTGGTCAACAATCAACGTTTTCCTTTGGGCACATGCAACACCCTTCCAAAATTGCCGACCCAACCATTGGCCATCGACCCTTTCGTTTGGCAAACCAACTTGCAAGACATCGCTAAATCAACCGACCTGATCATTAGCTGTCAGTGAACCCTTTGGGACAAATGAAATGATTTACCAATTCAGCTGACCTGATCATCGACCATTTTCCATTTCTTGGCTAACATGGCATGACATGTGGATGCTTACATGATAACCCAATTGATGTGGCATGACAACTGGAGGCTGATGTGGCATGAAATGTGGATGTTGACATGGAATGACACATCATCACCCTCTTTATTCATTGACAATCAACAACTTCTCTTTGCATACAAAAAGACTTCACCAATATCGCCAACCCGATCATCGACCATCAATGATTTTCATTGGCATATGAAAGACTTCACCAAACTTGCCGATCTGACCATCGTTCTACTCCACTTCCAAACTCCTAAAAATGAATCTTGATCATTCATTTGATCCAATTTCTAAACTATCGAAATGAATCTCGATCGCTGATATGCTTCAACTTCCAAATGGATGAAAACGAATCTAGATCATCAATCTACTTCAACTTCAAATCAGTCGAAAATGAATTCAGACCATCAATTTGCTAGACCTTTCTAACTCTAAAAAACCTTATAAGTTTTTAAATCAATTTACAATGAATCTAGGTCATTGATTTCAAAATCAAATGTGATCTCAGTCGTCGATCCATCAAAATTTTCCCAACTCTACAATGACCATTAAAACATGAAATTCGACCTTCCAAGTCGAATTTTAACTCTTCAAATTTGCAAATTGATGCCATTGATCACCACTGATGGGTCATGAGGCAATTTCAAACTAATTGTTTTATAAATTTGGGGATTTTACTTTGGAATTCATCCCTTTCCCCAAATCTATCACAAAACAAGTTTGTAACAACACATTTTTACCAAATTTGTGACGATTCTTGGTCCATACTGGTCCAGTGTTGAACCATACTCTCTAATACCAATATGTAATGATCTCTAGCTAAACTGAGGATCATTACTATGCAAAAAACACATAAAACAATTTTTTTTTTCTGCTAACTAAATTCCTATAGATTACCAACTACAAATTACACACAATTTTAACAATTATCTGATACCATGAACTAGATGCATATACACCATTATAAAATAAACATAAAATGTATCTAATAAACTCAAATAAAAAAAAATATAAATCATTCTCCAACACAGAGTTAATACATAACAATTAAACTCATAATGCAACATAGAAGCAAGATGAAACACTTATCTTTTAAAATGGTTGTGCAACCAACTGCTTTGGATAAATGTTCCTCCCAACCATAGAATTTCTATTCCAAATGTCAACAACAAGTCACCCTCAAGTTGGGGCTATAAATCCACAAAAGAGGGTGGTCTCTCACTATCCACTCATAACTTAGAAAATCCCACAACCCACTGGTATTCTCCTACAACAATCCCAATTTTCCATCAACTCTATTCCCCTCAACCTAATCAACCCAAGGAATGTACCCGTTCATTTCTCTCAATCCATATGATGTCCCATTCATTTAATAAAGTCTCTCTAGCATAGGTAACTAGAAATCTCACTATTGGGAAACTCAAGGAAACTCATTGCTAGGAAAACTACCAGGAAAATGAGCAACAATCACTTGCTATTATATTGCAACTCACACAAGAGTTCAGTCTTCAGGCCCGACAACCCGAATATTAAATATTCTGTTCCAAATATGCTCCATAATTCACCCTCCATGGTTTCTCCATCTCCAATCTATTCTTCCCTGCTCTCTTCCCGTGGTTCATGCAAAAACATTGACTGTCTAAAACTGCTGTAACTGCCCATAGGAATTTCCTCTCTTTGGATTACTTACTTGAATTACACTCTTCCCCAAACTGATTGTACTCATCCCCCATGTTTCTAATAACTATGACATGTGACTTCTCACACCCACCCTCTTACATGTATTCAATGATTGGCTTTGGGGACACTCAATCAGATATTAGAAGGTTCATATACCAATAGCAATTTTAGGAAGTGAGTTGGATTAATAGTCATGGGTATTTCCCCCTTGGACCCCTCTTAGAMATTCTCTTAGACCCTCCTCTCTCTTGTGGATTAATCAACCCCCATMTYTGTCCATGTCCACCAACAACTGACATCAGGGATGATTTTAGGGGCTAAATTTATCTTATGRACTAATTTTCCATGGTTTTTCCCAAAACAAGATTCRCTATTTTAAAAATGATTCGCCCAAATTCTATAGGATAAAAATATTTTACCTTAAAAATCGACAAAATTTTATAAAAACTATATAAAATCCTTATAAATTTGAATATTTTTACAAAAATATCGCAAACATTTATAGTTGGCATATGAATAATGATTAAGATTCGCCAAGGTTTCTACATTTTACAATAAATTTCCATCCTTAAAATCATCCTTGGCTGAAATCACATTTTATTTATTAAAATTCAGAAACACAATTCGCATATACATTGCTTTGCCATAGACACACATTATATCTACATTAAGAATTAATTAAACTGGGGATTATATTGGCGACGTTACAAGTGCCATGATGGATGAACATCTAGTAAAGCCAACAAGAGCTCAAAGTATGATTCAATATTTCTTGGACAACCTAAAAAGAGACATGAAGACTCTTTCTCAAAACTTATCAGCTCATGAGGTTGCTTTATAATCCTTGCTGTAACATAGAATTATATCAATTTTAGATTACCATGTAGTATGGGCAACTTATATAAGAGACATGGACAAAGGAGAATCATAATATAAATTCGAATTTGTAATTTTCATCTTTTATTTCTTTTGTAAAATAGAAAGAAATAGAATAGGGAACACCAAGAGTTTTTAACTCTGACTTGGGAATTCAAGAAGCCCCAATAAACAATTACCAAACTCAACTATATAAACTTAAGAGTACCCACTTAGAAGAAGCTCTTCGATTCTATGATTTTTGGAGAATTATTTTTCTGAAAGTAATAGCAAGAAACCCTTAGGGCCATTTTGACAGAGATGAAACAATTTTTTTGATAATTATTGACCGTGAACTACTTCCAATGAACATTGAGTTATTATGAAATACTGTAAGATTGCATTGTTCATTTATAGAGTTCTCTTGCATGAATGCGTTTATTTTTACATTATTTGTTCCTCTCACTTATTAATGTTCTAATATGATGAATAGATGGGAATAAACGAGTCATTGAAACAATCTTTGCATGTATTTATTCATGTATATGTTATATATATTTTCCTTTATAATATCTATATGTGTTAGGGTTATGTGCAGGGACTAGTTACATCACTATTTGTTCATTTATTAGATTCACTGCTTCCAGCTACGATAAAAAATATTATATTTATTTTTCACATCTAGCATAACTCATACCTGGACACACTGCATTTTTCTCATTCCACCAACCATTCACCCAACCCTCATACCAGTAATGGTAGACGGGCCATAATCTGGACGGGTCTCCTGTTCCAAATGGTGTGAAGTCTAATTGGGACATCATACCAGGGAGTACCCCTATTTGTTGAAGGGAATTCCACCCACGTCAACAAAAAAATGTTGTTATTGAAGTTGGGTTTCTAATGCTTGAATTTTTTTTTCTCATGCTCAAATTATTGCTTCTTAGATCCAAACCAACAGGTGTGAGATTGATTATATGGTGTATGAAATATCAAATCACTCAATTTATTAAATTGACACTATTTTTGATACTATAGGTGATCTAATTGGTTTTTAATGGTTGATATTACTGCTTTAGATGTAATGTGATTGTTATTAAGGAAGAAACCACTTAAAGAATTGATTATCATGAGCTAAGGCCATGACTAGTCAATTAAAGGATAAACATGTGAAAAAGCTTCTCATAATCTAGAAGGGTGGGTTTTCTCTCTTCAAAAGAAGTGAAGTAATAGAGAGGAAAAATTATTGCAATTCCTTCCCTCACACCTTACCACTAAAAATTGGTTAAGCATAGGATGAATGTGAGATCATTGTTTTTGGAATATGCCAAGAGAAAATCCGTGGAATATTTGAATTAGTTGTTTGCTAAAGATGAAATCGAGGATGAATTTGCTTCTATTTGTGAGATAGTTTCTATTGACAACAAGACATTGATAGGTGATTCAAGAAACTGATAGTGTGGAGACTTTCTATTTGTGGTTAAGGTGTTTAGTGCGATGTGGGATCAAGCCTTCTATGAATCTGATTCTAATCGAATCATACACATACCTCTCCTTGTGTATCTTCTCATTATCCTTTGCATGAGAAAATTCTCTTAGGACCACGAGAACCATATTTTTCACCTATGTAAGCCCAGTTGTTGGTTGAAGAGATATGTCATAGGAAACATTTTTTTGTCACTGGAGCATCATTCTAAAAAGAAGAATAAATTATTTAAATATTTAAGTAACACGGTGAAAATAGACAGAGAGGAAATGAAGAGTGCAACACAAACATATTGGAAAGAGTCAAGGTGAATGAAGGAGGCCCACGATAGCAAGGGGAAGGTGCTAGAAAGGCACATAGTTCCAAGGTGTATGAAGGATATGCAAGGTAGAATATGTTAATTAGAAAGAAAAGAGAGGTACATGTTTTGTGATGAAACAATAGTCTAGTTAAAAGTGAAAGAAATTGTCAAAGGTGAATAAAAAAATGATAAAAAAAGTTAGGACTGAA
>JASDQU010504819.1:97778-115910 GCA_032191745.1 Picea mariana | reverse complement strand
TTCTTTTGCAAACACTTTGACTACTTTGACCTTTTAGGGCTTCTAGATGACTCATGAGGGTTCTCCAACTTCACATGGCCATAAATATCTAACCATGAGTAGTTAAGTGACCTTCCACATACCACTGGAAATGGCATGACATGTACTATCCATCTAGAATAGTCTTACCTGCAAATATATCAAAACTCATACCATTATCCATCAAACAAACTTGGTTCCATTAACCAAACCTTTGTGCTACCAAAATTCACTACCGGACTTTATTCAAGGGTTGAAATCAATGAAAACCAACCCAATTAATCAACAAGGTGAAGTAAAGAAGGCCGAAATTCAAAGGAGGATAAATTATTTTGATGATGCTTTCTAAGGTATGTTATTTACAGGTCATATCACCATTTTTGCAATAATGTTTTTTCTAGAATGATTCAGACCATGAAATGGGGAGGCCATTGAGGAAACATATCCAAGTAGCCATGGTACAAATTTCATCTTGTGGGTCATTGTATTTTTGGAGTTAAACTTCGTGGAAAATAGGGTTTGTGGCTAGTCCTGAAACTAGTCTAAAGAAGGTGTTTCAGGTAAAAACGTTATAAATTTTTCATAACAGATCCAAATTCAGTAAGACCAAATGTATTGGTTAGACTATAGTCTATAGTATTATGTGTGCAATTTTCATATCTATAAAACAAATATTCTATGCGGGGCACACTCTACAAGTTAGCTCTCTAGAATAAGCCAAAATTCAACAAGGTATGCCATTTTTTCTATAACTCCTTTTCTGATAGGTTCCAAGTAGTGAAATCTGGAGGAATTGCATAAAATACACTGAAGAACATTTTTTACCATTTTCAAATCTTTATTCATTACATGTACATAGTTATGATTATTGCAAGTTAGGGTTGTTGACTAATCCAAAATTAGTCACGTGAGACTAAAGTAAAGTTTGATGAAAATGCTAGTCTCTTGTTGTTAAATTTAAGGAAGGTTTGTAGGTATGTGATTATATACACCAGGTATATTACAGAGTTACAAATCATATTTGGATGATGAAATTGATGATGGATGTTGGTTGAGGTACATGTTGGGTACATGGTTGCGACAAGTAGTTGATGAGTTGGCACATACATGAGGTGTATAGTTGATGATGTTGGTACATATTAATGAATCATAGTTGATGCATGATTGGTACATGCTTGGTACATGGTTGGAGGCACTTGTTAGTAGTATTGTTGACAAATGGTTTATGGATGATGTAGCATACTTGTCTTGGTATATTATTAGAAGAACATATTGATCTTGGTGATGATTATGAGTTGTTGTGTTATGAATGGTTGATGCAAATCTTTGAGAGTTGTCTTGGAAATTGATCTTTATGAGTATATCTGATTTGGTGGATAAGATTGATGAGATAGATTGTTGTGATAGGTTGTTTGGACAGGTTGTTGTGACAGGTTATTTATACAGGTTTGGTGCATGGTTGATGCACTTGTTCACGGTACAGGTTGAGGTACAGGTTGGTGCATGGTTGGTGCACTCGTTGATGGTACAGGTTGAGGTACCGGTTGGTGCATGGTTGATGCACTTGTTTATGGTACATGCTAATTACAGGTTGAGGTACAGGTTGGTGCATGGTTGATTCACTTGTTTATGGTACATGTTGATTATAGGTTGAGGTACACGTTGATGCATGGTTGATGCATGGTTCAGGTTATTGGTATAAGTTGTTTGGTGTAGGTTGATTGGTACAAGTTTGCATCATTATATCTCACAGTGATAGTGTGGAAGTGGTTCCATCATTCTACTTTTACGTCAGGGCGGTTGGACGGGGCAAGGATAGGTGGTTGTAGCCACCTTTCGGTTGTAGCTGGAGAACATAGGGGGTTGTAGCCTCCTTCTGGTTATAGCCAGAGAATTAGAGAGTTGGAGCTTCCTTCAAGTTGTAGCCTGAGAAACTAGGGGGTTGGAGCCTCCTTCCAGTTGCAGCTGGAAAACAAAGGAAGTTGGTGCTTCCAATGAATGTAATTCTTAAAGAAATATAAGAAAAACCATTCTGTGTTTTTCTCCCGCTTTGGGTTTCCACGTAAAACACTGGTGTACTATGTATGTGTGTGATTTCTCATTTGTTCATTGTTTATTTACTCTGCAACTATTGGATGATATTGTTACATTGATATAACACTTGATTTTATGGTGTAAAAGGATTAAATTTCTCTATTACTGATTCACACCCCCTCTCAATAATCCAACATTTATGTCCACTTTTGCTTCCATCTTGATTAAATAATGTGAAGAGTTTATGGCACTAGAACTTGGCTACTATTTCTTGGGTTCTTTCCACGAATCCTTTTATGGGTCTTCATTATCTCACAAATTCCCCTCTAATCGAATCTTTGAATTAGAGCCTCCATCCTCTCCAAACGATCTGTGATTTATTTCTAGAGCCCCCATGAGGAGGTTCATATTGTGATTGATATAAATGACTTATGATTCTAACCTCACAAATCTCTCTTTTGTTGGATCTTAAGGGTTGTTGTGAAAAAAAATTTCTACCATGGCTAGGGTTCTGCAACTTTCTTCTTAAACTGATTCATAGATCCTTGAAACTTCCCACAAATACCCAAAAGAAACTTGGCTCAAATACCAATATGATTTGTAAACTGTCATGGATATTCCATTGGAACAGTTCATCACAACAGATCCAATAAAATACTAAAATATTTACTGTGAAGGTTAATTTTTCCTTCAGATCTCAGATTCTTTAATTACTGGTTTTTATGCTTAAAATGTATGAAATAGATGAAATGTAAAAAATAGAGAACATAAATAAATACTCACACACCATCCACAATTAAACATAAGATATGACCTGGGAAACCTAAAATGGGAGAAAACCCAGCTAGAAAGTATGGTTGCTACAAAATATATCCTCCTTTGTTATGTTCACAAAATAATACTCTCAGATGTTTGGCTCAACTATGGAATAATATACAATACAAAAAAAAGGGAACCCCTTCTCCTCCTAGTGACCCAATATTTAACATAGCCCGATAGCCATCTAGGATTAGGGTATTGAGTTCCTCAACCCTCAATTAGTGATCGAGTTTGTACCTTCTAGAATGTTATAGAAAATCAACTATGTGTATATCCCCACACGTTTAAGAAATGGAGGTTGACGTGGCATCCACTCACACCATGGTTATCAATAGCGTAGTTCAACTTGTGGGAGGTATAAATTTCACATATAAACTCTGATTGAGGTGATGCTTGTAACGCTGGAAAGATCTTGGTGTGTAGAATATAGCCAATGGATCTATGGTAAGGTTTGGACCATAAAAAGTTTCGTTTGATGCCTCAAAATGGATTTGAAAGATTTCAAATAGTTTTTTGGACCCAAATTTCCAAATTGTGACCAACCACTAAAATGGACTTGGAAGTTGTTTCCTCCAATTGTCTCACCCATATAGCATTGAGATAGATGAAAAATAATATAATGATCCAATATGGATCTCACTATGGGACCGAGAATCAAAAACAACATGACGTTTCCACATATATGGTTTTCCTAAAATAACATCACAAACTTCAAGTGGGGAAACATCACATAATACCTAATCTTTGAAGGGATTGTTGTCATATGATAGATGACATTGTTGGTTGACACAAATTCCTTTTCCCTGGATCAACCATATAATGGTGTATGGTTTGGGGTGTGGCATTGTTGGCAGATTCATTCTTTTGACTATCTTGGCTTAGATTAGGCTCTTTTGACTCCCATTGTAAGGAATGAAATGCAGTGGGGTCCCTTTCATCCACATCTATGAGTGGAATATGCTCCCTCTCCTCAGGCTCCTCTGGTTCTTCTAGCTGGATTTTCATGGTCGTGATGGTAGTATTGGGTTTTACACCAATGATTTGTTTCCCTTTATTTTGTTCTAAATCAGAGTTTGAGCCAGGGTCAGAGTTGTTTTCTTTAATCTCAGCCAACAATGACTATTTTGAGTGAAATTCATTGGTTTTGTGACAAGGGCTCTTATAGAACTCACACCAGTTTCGAATGTCCTTAGTTGGCTTCCCATCACCCTTCTTTACCTGCGACTTGGACTAGTTTTTGTGATATTGGCTCTCCTTGTTTTGTCTTTTGTTTTGTGAGTTAGGACTTCCTTTACATGCTTGTGTTGTGGCTTATTTTCAAACTCAAACTCCCTTGTATTCCTCTGTTTTAATTTCTACTCGACTTTGATAGCATAACGATAAGTGGCTCCTAGTGAGGATATGTCCAAGAAATCCATCTTTGTTTGGATGTACCTATGTAGGCCACTATGGTACTTTAGAAACATGTGTCTCTCATAATCTTGAATACCCATCTTTGGGTGCAGGGTATGGAATATGTTTGTATACTATGGCATTGTCTAGTCTCTCTCTTGACTCAAAGTCATCCATATTGTATAATGCTCATCATAGTTTCCAAGAGGGTAGAAATCCTCCTTGAGGGCATCTAAAAAGGCCACCCAAGTGGGCTCTTTCCCGAATGGAATATATTTATCCATAGTGTGCATCTCTTGATAACCTTCCCACCAAGCTTTGACATGGGGACGGGATTTAAGGAGTGCAAAGGTGATATTTTCACCATTGATTTTTTTTTAATAGAGTAATAACCTTCTAGTAGATTCAACCATTTATCTATACCCTCTACCACTATATAGCCTTCAAATAAAGGGATATTAAAATTAACTTGTTCCTTGAAGGGTGTCACACCTCCAAAATGATTGCTTGTCGAAGTTGCCTCAACCACTATTGGTAGTCATCGAAAGATCTGAGCGAAGTTGTCCACATTTTCATTCCTCTGTTATTGTAGCACCTCTCCATGGGGTGCTATGAAATAAAATTATTCTAACTGATACTCGCAATTATTAATAGAATTGATGCAACAAAATTACACTTTTTAAAAGGAATAACAATGGAATAGAAAAAATATAACAAATACATGATAAGAACATACCTCTTCCTTGGTTTGTTGAAGCTGATTAGTTTTGATGTAGTCCAAATGAAGACGCTTCCAAGAATTATTTTCCCCCTTGCCCAAAGTGAAACAACGAAATCCTCCCAGCCAATAGGAGCCTAGCCAGCTTCCTAGCTCCAAGAAACCTTTCGGTTTCTTGGCCCTCCGTGCCTGTGACTCCAAGAACAACAAAGCATAAATTCTCAAAGAAAATCATCATAAGAAATGTATCTTCCCCAAGATCCCCCAACCTCTCTACCTCCTCCTCTATTTATCAATTTTCCATTACCCCTTCCCCAAGTCTCCTCAACCACCCTCATTATAAGCCATCAACCTCCCTTATCTAGATTTTTTGGGAAATGTTTAAAATAAAACTAAAATACAAATGACTTGCATAAAACAACAATAAACAAATTGCAAAGTCTTTCTTCTCATGCTAGCTAATAAATACAATTTGGAAATTTCCCCCAAAATGTACATGACAACCCACCATCCCCATTTAATTCATCATACCAACCATCAATCAAAGTCAAAGAAGGTATTCAATGCTTCTAGATATTTTTGTATGCAATATAATTTACATATTCATTAAACCATTCAATTAAATAGTTAATAATATAATTTAATAATTAATACATTAATTAATTGTACTAGTGTACATGTGTAGAGTATGTGTGCGTAGCTAGCGAACACATATATCATGCATGTACTACTGATAGACAACCACTGCCTCTAGTGCATAGTTCCTATATGATCACACCAAGGCATGCAGGACAACAAATCAAGTAAATGCATCATTTAATAATCTAAATGAATAAAATTACAATAATTTATCAATAACCCATTGTCACACTTAAAATATTGAAAGGGAATCAAAATAGGGTTTTAAACATGGTAGAAACCAAGTGATTAAACAATAGTGACACATATAATCCCCAATCAATAGTCTCAACTATCATTGAAGCATCCTTCCTTCCTAACCTACTTCCATCTTCCATCTTATCCTTTCCCCTGCTGGACTAACCTAGAGCATCAACTATATTGACCTAACTCCAGATAGAACTTGTAAGTGCTAGTGTCATACATCTTGACCAAGCTTCCCCAGCAGGCAACTAGCAGTCGCCATCACACGTCTAGGGGAGAGTGGCTTAACACTGCCCTCCCACAACTCTAGGTTTCAAAGGATACATGGTGGGAAATGCCTCCACCCCTCCTGATAGAACTAGGGTCAACACCCTATATCGAGCCATATTGTGCAACTATTGTTCTTAGAGTCACGTTATCAAACAATCACTTTGGGTAATATGTGTGTCCTGTCAAAACCACACTTACCACAGATCATAGCAATATTTTGAATCATGAATTAAATAACAAGTATAACTTACAACATGCATTATCTTCTTAATGTCTATAAAATCCAAGTTACCTCAACAATACAGTTGTTTGGCTATCACATAGTTCATCAACCTGTAGTTTAGTTTACTAATAACTCATATCCATGCATATACATCATAATTTCATATAAGAATGCATGTATGTATTGTCGTTCAATTAAAAAAATGTATGTTTATTCTTATCATGCCTTGCATCTGTTATGCATTCACAAAATAACTTTGAATTAATATCAGTGTACCTAAAATCCACATTTTAACTTGCATGTTTAAACAAATCAAAGAGATATCATCATCATGAGCATACAATAGTGAAATAATATCATGCAACACATAATTAGGTCTAGATGTACATATCTCAAAAATCCATCACAATCTAACTGAGTTCAAACAAATGTTAATAATTGAATTACTAAGATGAGTAAACAACAATGTTCTATCTACCTAAGGCCAAGATATGGGGCGTTACAGTCATGCAATGGCTTCCTCGAGCAACATCTTGAAAGGATATTCAGATCCATCATCTTTCTTTCCTTCCACCATGGGAGGTTTTTTGGGCTTCTGAGACTAGTCATCCCCAAGTGAAAGTATCTCGAGACCCAACACTTTATACCCTAACCTTGTAGAGGACATGCACCAAGAAATAACAAGGAGAATATTTCTCTGATACCACTGATCCAGATTATATTGAGAATGAGATGAGATACAAAGAAAACTACATGAGAGAACACATAAGTATAATGAAACCCAACTTTTCTTAATGAATAAAATAACATAATACTATAAAATACAAACTAGCTAGAATGGTGGTACCTTATCTCTAAAGAGAAAGAGATGTGGGCTACACTAATGCACAAAAATATATTACAAGAGGTCGAAAGAGTGACCTTGTTATCTACAGAATAATAAGTTGTCCTTTTAAAAATGAGAGGGCCACTATATATAGTACTTGCATATGTTGTTTCCCTCAAGAGTCATATAATTTCACTTATTTTAATATTGTTATATGTTTTATTTTATTTATCTTGTTTTACAATACCATGGGTTACAAAACCACAGGATCATAAACCAACAATGGTAAAAACTAATTAATAATCGTGCAAACATGTTTTTTCCATTTTATTATTATTATTTATTTTATTTCTCTTCATTCTTCAAACACCATGGTGTATACCATGGTTTATCAAAACTAGTTTTACAATACCACGGGTTACAAAACCATGGGCTCATAAACCACCAATGGTAAAAACTAATTAATAACCATGAAAATGTATTTTTTTCCATTTTATTATTATTATTATTATTTATTTTATTTCTCTTCATATTTCCAATACCATGGTTTATCAAAACCATAGGATAAAAAATGTTGATTCAGTGGAAGAGTTGGATAACCACTTATATCCACCTGGATTACCTTGGTAATTCCTTGATATTGGAATACTTTTTTATAATTGGTTAACAACTCTTTCTCAATGTCTTCCTACATGGTTAAGCATCCAATAGGATTTTTGAGGAATTTTGTTCTTTGAATCTCTTTTTTAGTACCTAATGGAACTTTGAAGAAGGCCATTCTATACATGTACCATAGTTTGATCCATTGAATCCTTAAGTGTATTTGCATACAACCATAGAGCTTTATATAGTTATTCCAATTTCATGGAATGTCTTAGGTTAGTTACATTGGGTTGAGTCTATTCATTGTAAATGCAAAAAAGTACCTGTTGCAACTGCCGATCCAACTCATATTTTTCTACCTTAGGATTCATTCTCTTGAAAATGATGAGTATCCTCCCATAGCCTTGTAAAAAAATGGCATGACTAATAACATCACCCCACCAAGTTATCCATCCCTTAAGACATGTAGGCTGCAACATAAGGTTATATATATGCTTAATGGTTTCAATATAGATGATATTGTTCAACTAATACATGTCAAGTTGCAACCTAGTTTTTTCAATTTTATTTTAATGATTTCCCAATAAATAGGAAACACAATAGATAATGGTTATAGAGGATTGATGCTCCCAACCTAAATGGGTTGTCTCTCAATAAAATCAAAGATAAATAAATATTATTAGAATTTATGGTTGGGTTGAGTCATTTTAACACCCTTATGTTACCTTTATATAAGTTAGATCATGTGAACCAAATCTTAGGAGAGTCTGTATAGAAAAAATTGTTAGGATCATACAACTCTAGTCCAAACTAGGACATCCCAAGTCATTTTCTCCTTCAATGGCATTTTAACAAGGAGTAAACCTTCCCTTCCTTCTTATGTTTCAAAATTATTAAAACCACCACATAATATCTAAGTGGCCTGCAAGATCTTATAGAACCTTTCTTAAGGTTTATAACCTTGAGAAGGGAGATAATGTTAACAATATTTTCTTAATCTAAATTTTGTATTTTGTTTATGTTTTCTACAAAAACTATAAGGTTTTAAGTTTTGAACATGATGTAATAAATGATAAGGAACTAGATCTATTGGTGCTACACAATTTCCATTTATCTTCATAATAAGTAATAAGAACACATATAGTAATTTTTTTAGTAAAATCTATGATCAAATATTTAAAATGTAAACAATATTGTTTAAGAATCTTAAGTAATAGAATTTGGCAGCATCATACCTCCTCTTCAGGATTCGAACATTCAAGTGGAAACAATAAAATCCTAAGGAAAATACAAACTTCTTGGTTTGAATTGGATCAATTATAATGTAGTCTAGCCGGTAGGAATATGCCTCTAAATCCTTGTTTAACCAATTTCCCAGAGCGAAACAATAATCCTCCCTGTCAATTAGAATCCTATCCAACTTCCTAGTTCTGAGAAACTACTTCAGTTTCCTTTCCCTCCATGTTGAGGCCCCAAGAACAAAAATACATAATAGGTATCGTGAATATATTTTCACAAAATACTTTTTTCTTCCAAGAAATCCCAAGCTTAATCATTTTTACCAATTAATCAAGAAAATATATAACATCTACGAAACCCTCAAAATTTATTTGTCCTTCATATTTATAAATTCCACATACACATTCCCCAAGCCTCCTTGACCACCATCATTAATAGGTCGATAACCTCCCCTTTAAGGTCTCGGGGAATAAATAAAATAATAATAAAATAAAAATACAATTTCTTCATTCACATGCTAACTCATTAATATATTTGACATTTTCATCCAAATTTAATGAAAACCAACTACACTCATTTATTACATCATACCAACTAGCCAACAAAAGTTAACAAAATCATATAATTATATGTATATAGTATAATTCATATAAGTCATCAAATCATTAATTAAGTGATTAATAACAATATAGTTTAGCAAGTAACACATAAACTTAATCCTACTAGTGTATGTGTGTTGAGTATGTATACATAGATAGCATATACATATGCCCTAGTGGGTACTTATAATAAACAATCTATGCTTCTAATGCACAATTCCTTTCTATATTCAATCATGCATGAGTGACGATAAGTAAATTAAATGCATTAACAAAAATAACAACAATTTATTCATCATGCTATATAAATAATCACATCAAAACTATTCAAAATGAACTAGACAAGTGTATTTAAGTAAGATAAGAAATCTTGTCATGGTGGTCTATAATAAAGGATGGCACAACCAATTCCTATCAGGATCCTGACCAAACTCATAATCATATCCAAACACATAACTAGCACTACTTCCATATTACATCTTCCACCTCTTCCTCTACTGCAATATCTTGTATCATTAGCTATACCAACCTCACTCTAGATATAACCCTAAAAACCCATTTAATTAAAACTAGTCTCCCTAGAGAGAATCTAGACTTAAATCATGTTCTAAAAGTGTGATTATTGGTTTTGAAAAGTGTGATTATTGATTTCAAATGTGTTATTATTGGTTTTCAAAAGTGCGATTATCAATGTCTAGAAGTGTGAATATTCGTTTTCAAAAGTGTGATTATAATTTTCTAATGGCGTAATTATTAGTTTCAAATGGTGTCATTATCATTTTCCAATAATATGATTATAATTTTCTAAAATTACTCTCATATGGGGTATTTTTCTTAGAAAGTGTTGCCCCCCAGGTTGTCCTCTATCTCTCACAGAGGGAAAGAAGGGGCTTGATTTTGAAATCAGCCCCAAATTAAAAATAGGGTAGGAAGCAAGATGAATGAGGACTTGACCAAGGGACAAGGATAGATTTAGAAATCAGGACAAGGTTAAATTTATAACAAGTTGGTGAGGGTCTGATTTAGAAATCGAGATTGAATTGAGGATCAAGGCAAGGAGAAGTTCAAAGAAGTTGGCGAGGGATCGATTTGAAAATTAAGCCCAATTTGAAAATTAGGAAAATGACAAAGTTTGAACGAGTGAATTGAGGGACTGATTTAAAAATTGGTCTCAATTTGGAAATTGGCCAAAATGCAAAGTTCAACCAAGTTAAAAGAAGGCCTAATTTGGAAATTGGCCCCGATTTAGAAATTAAGGAAGAATCAAGGTTCGAACAAGAAAATGAAGGAAAATATTTCAAACATTCAAGGGGTTCAAAAATGATAATGGATTTTTGCTAAGTGTGAAAACCCTTAAGTATTTGAAAACCTACGAAGGCAAGGATTGATTTCAAATGTAATTTTCCATGAATGTTTTTTGGGCTCAACAAGGTGATAACAAAAAGGAATATCCCAAACAAGTTGAATGCATCCATTTCAATATTTTTTACCATTGATATTTATACCATATCAAAAAATATTTTCTTGGTACCATAATATTCCAAAGCATGTTTAGCATATAATATCAATACAAATTTTACTTAAAAACCCACATCTCGGGTTAGGATCTAAAAGCTCATTATATTTCTTCAAACATAGAAATAAAGTCTCATTCACCATCACATATATTTTCCACTTGTTTTATATATATATTAATTTCTATATGTCCCTTTTCATGTATTTTTACTTTATCTTCCTTTGCATTTTCTCATAGTTTCCATGCAAATATGATGTTATCTACATTAATGATGTCATGTTTATCTCTTCCAATTGTCCCCTCTTTAGTTTTTTTAATCCCAACCCACATATCCTGCATTAAATTTCCACCATTAAACTAGAACTTGGTATCTCTCAATACCATCTATATATTTATAAACATCACCTCATGCCTTTCCTAACCATATTGGCTTATTATCACATGGTTGTACAATGAGCATGTTATCTTTATTCACATCATTTCTTGGATAAAAATATTCCATGTGATTTTTACAAGGATCCACATATATTTCATCAATATTAGGGACCCTTTGACTTAGGTAATCATCCTTGAGAGAAGGTCATTGTTGATTATCATTGCTAGTGTCTAATTATTTGTCTTGTTTCTATTAAAAAAAACATCTTGTCCTTGATTTATTAACTAAGGACACATTTAAAGCATTCACACTTTTCCAATATGTTACATTTGGAATCCAATATTATTCCTCTCCATCTTACATTGTTGCGCTAAAATAAGTAATATATGTCTTTATTCATATATTCAAGTTTTCCATCTCTTTTAGTGTTTTGAATTGTGACAATGTAGGCTCCCCCGTTAGGTAATTTTAGCTTTCCATTAGCCCCCCTTTTCCATATATCTACGCAATGAGACAAATTATCATCCCTAATAGTTTCTTTATATTGCATGGTAGGGGTGCCATCATCCATTCTAAATTTGAAGTGTTGGGGGGATTTGATACCCATGATCTTTTGACTTCCATCCAATAATTGTTTCCCCACAAAGTCCTTAAAGTTATAATCCTCCTCAATCAAGTATGGAGTGAAATTTATTTCATCTTGAATTGTTCTACAATTATCCATGATATGTGATAATGATAATATATCTTGCATTTTTACTTGAGATGATAACCTCCCATATATTCCATCTATATCTTCATGGGTGTGACCAACTAGGAGGAAGCTTACATATAAAATTGTACAAATATTCTTTTATATTAGCATGGATTCAAAATAAATAGCATATGGTTCTTCTTGTCACCTCCACAATTTTCAAGTTGCAAGAATAAAACCAGTGGGAGTTTGTTCAAGGAAGCTCTTGGCATTGATAAATATTGCATGGATTCTCTCTTATATTCTTGATACTTTTCATAGGATTCATTTAGTAAGAGTGCATCATGTAATGGATGTACTTAAGACCCTTTATTGTATAAAAAATTCCCAAATTAGTCAACCATTGGGTCCTCTAACATACTCAAGCATAAATATAAGGAGGATAGAATGAAGTTTGAACTTGTATCTAGAAAAGGGAGGCCAAAGTGACCAAAATACACAGTCATATTTCCATGTGTAAGCATGTCATTTAGAAGAATTGGGAAATTATAGGTAGTGATAATTGAATTTTCCTTCCTTCCCAGCCTTGGTATGGAAGTCTTTCGACAAAGATCAATTGGTGCAATAATTTGCTAAACAAACTATTAGTGGCCTCTATAAATTCTCATTGTGTGGGCTTGTACACCTTTTCATGCAAAATTCTCAAGCATTTTCTATGGTTCCTCTCTAATTCCAATATATGGGAATAGTAATCCGAGAAACAACTTTTAAAGTACCCATTGTAAAATTTTTGAACTTGGTGCCAATATTTTATCATTGTTGGGCCAGTGGTGCCTCTAAGTTTCTAGAAAATTTCACAACACTCCTCATCCTACGGATAATAAGTAGATGATGTTGAATGATTAACCCAAAATATACTATATAATTCATTCAACTTTCCATAAATAAAAGTAAGCCCGTTATTGGAAATAATCTCTAATGGAAGGCCAAATCCAAGAAAACATTAATCTTGAGGAAGGTAATTGCCTATTCATCCTTAACATTTTTTAGTAGAAAAAAATCAATCCACTTGGTAAATTAGTCATGGTTGTAAGGATAAATGCATGGCTAGGGGAGGATGGAGGACTAATTTGGATAATAAATCTAAATCCCATTTTGCAAAAGGAAAATTAAGGATGAAAAGTTTCAAGGGTATGTAAGAAAGCTTCTCTATTCGTGTTGTACATTCGCAAATGCCATGAGATTGCATAAACCGATAAGAGTATTTGAAAATACAAGAAAAAAAGTAACCAATATAGATAATATTATGGGTAGTGGACTTGTCTTATACTAAATTCCCACCAATGTGAAAATATTGAGTGGCCATATCATGAAGTACTCTCAACATGATTTGAGTAGTCTCTTTGTCTATGCAATGCAAAAGAATTCCATCTATAGATCTATGGAACAATAAAGTACCAAATATGAAATAATTTGACACTTTTAATATCAATATCCTTCTTTTGTGACTCCCAAGGATAGGAGGGAAGTTCTCATTCTACAAGTAATAAACAATATTGTGGTAACAAGTATGATAAGAAACATCTACATTCTCACAATCAACAATAAGTGAATCATATAGAGAATCATCTTCATTGCTACAATCTTCATTAGGATCAACACACTTATCTAGGTGAAGAGATAAATCGTGCCCTTTAATGGTATGAGAAGTAGATATTTTGAAATAATGCTCTTATCTTGATCAACTAGTGAGAAAGATTTCCTAAAAGGAAAGTTTGGGACATCAGAAATTTTGCAGTAGGAAGAGGAACCTTTATCTCCATGTTCTTACCAAGGATAAAGCGGTATAAATTTTCTATGGCATGAACCAAATAGAAAACACGCTTTTATGTAAATGTAAATTTAAATTTAGCATTGGAATGGCTTTATCTCATGAAAGAAATTGATAAATGAAATACCTTCCTCTGTAGCATTGATGTATATGATAACTTCCTTCAGGGAAATCAATCTTAAAAAGAATCAGTGCAAAAGAATGGCATGCTTGATATGGACTAAAGTATTTCACAGTTTCTAGAGTCCAAGAAAACTCTTGGTCTTTCTTAAGAAGATTGTGAATGGGATTAACCATCCTAGAAAAATTTGGCATAAACCTTCTAACAAAATTGAGTTTTCCAATGAATGACTATATCTCCTTCTTTATGGAAGAAGGAAGGTTATGAATCACATGGACCCTTTCTAGGTCAATACTAATACCAAAATGTAAGATAATGTGACCAAGTAATTTCTCGAAGAGGCACTAAAGATAGAATAAGCTAGATTCAAGGACATGCCACAATTATTTTGGTTCATAAATACTTTCTTCAGGGGATCAAAATGGTCAACTCGAGTCTTGGCATGGATAGTAAGGTCATCAAGATAAAACTGAATAATCACACCAACCAAGTCATGGAAAATTATGTGCATAGCTCTCTGAAAACTAACATCATCATTTATCAATCCAAAAGAAATTAGTTCATCAACAAAGGTTCCCCACTGAAGTAGAAGTGATCTTGTAATGGTATACCCTCTTGCAGTGAATTTAATTGTATCTTGTAAATCCATAATGTAGGGACATCATTTGGGATCATGCAACCTATTGCAAGATTGATTCCATGTTAGAGAGAGGCAAGTTGTCCTTCATGCTTACCTTTTTAAGGGCATGGAAATCTACAAATAATCGAATATCCTCATTCTTTTTGTGATGTAGGACTAGATTATAGATCCACTTAGATTATTAGACAAGGAAGATAATATTGGCATCGAGCATCTTGTAAAATTCCATCCTAATAGTGGCCTCTATGATTGGATTGATCAATCATTTCCTTTTTTGAATATGGGTAGTTTTTTATTTTATATGGATGGAATGATAAATTAATATTCGGCCGAAACCATATAGGTCAACACATGACCAATAAATACATATCCAAATTTAATGAATTAAGTGGTAGATTTTTGTTTTTCAAGCTTGGAACAGTTATCACCTATATAAAACATTTTAAGGTCATCATCTATACTAATATTTATTGTGTTAGTGTCTCATGCATTTCTCTTTGAATCCTCTTGAGAGGATGTGTTTTTATCTCTAGCATCACATAGGGAATTTTTTTTATTGAAATGTACTAAACCCTTGGGAAGATTTTTTTCATCTAAGCAAATAAAATTGGAGTTATCAACTCGCTCATTAAGAAAAAACAACAATGTCTTCAACATTCTAGAATATTTGATAAGACTTGTCATTGTCAAGGAGGTGATTTATGTATAGAGAGATCATAGGGTAGTTAGGATCTTAAATTTATTATATAAAGAATAGATCCACTTAACCATTTTAATGATCAAATCATAATCACCAAAAATATTAGGTGTCTATAACCTGATTTAGCATCTTTTTCTAAACCTAGGCCCTAAGAGCTTCAAATTTTGCAGTATTGTTAGTGCAAGCTAAGTTAAGTAAAAAATGATGGAATCTACCTATAGGTGAGTATTTTACAACCCTGACACCACAACCTTCACTAGAAGAGGCATCATCAAAGTTCATATGAGAAATCTAATAAACAAAATGAGAAATATATTCAATGGGAGATATTATTTCCTCTTTGGTAAAAATAGAATAAGTGTGGAGCTGAATCCCCACAAAATTAACATTAGATTGTGGAAGAATTTGTATATATATAGTGAGATCCTTCCTTCTCTTTTGACTATAATGTTCTTAGGACGCTTGTGGACATTCAATTCAATACCATCAAAGGCATGGGGGCTTCACCTTGTTGACCAATATCTTATCACGTTCATTCATAAAGGGGGGTTTTCAATTGTCAATAATAAAGTCAATATATTGTAGGTATTGGGGGGGGACCCCATGATCAAAGGATAGATAGGATTGGTTAAGGCCTACCAATTGTAGCCAAGGATGATAGAATAATTTCTCACCCAAATATCCATGACTTGGATATTGCGTGTGAGCACATCGAACTAAATTTACATCCTTGACTTTCCCAATAGTAGACTGCTACTACATATTGAAATCCATCATGTTTTAGGGATTTTCGTTTGTGTAGGATAAACCAAGTTGTTTCATAATTTTCTAGGACATGATGTTAGGTATAGAACCATTGTTAATCAGACAATAATGCACAATATTGTCCATAATATTCATGGACACATAAAAAAGGGATTATTTATAAGAGTTGTGAAAGAACTCATTGCCATAAAATCACATTCATAAGGTTCTTATTAATTAGGGGTAATAATATTAGCAAAGGAAACTCTAGGTCGAGGTTGTGCTCTTGACTGAGAAGTACCAGCAAGGAATCGATGCAGATTATCAAGATATTTTAGGGTTCTAACCATGTCCAAAAAGGTATCATTAGCCTTTGTCACTACCAATTCATCTAGTATACCAATGGAAGGAATATGCTATAGAGACTATTTTTTCAGGTTGAATAACATTAGGAATCTACTACCTGGGAGTAGAAACAATAGAATTCTTTGTATTTTAGGTGTTGTTTGAAACTCTATTAAAATTTGCAGTAGGTTCAATGTTATTTTTCATTGGGTTTATTCTATTTTTTCTATATAGGTTTGGCTTGTAGTGGTGACATCCATAACTTCACATTCTTCATCCCAATCCAAGGTTGCAATCATTGGCATAGGTTTTATACCAAATATACATTCTTTGGAACTTCTAAAAACTTCACAAAATTGTCTTCATCATGTGCATCTTAGCAAAAATTGTAAAATGCCCACAAAAGGATAGCTTTGGGTTGAAAGTTCTAAGGTGGGGGCCTAAGAGAGGCTTGGGAGGATGTTTCTAAGATAGATTGGGTTATCATTCTTTTCTTGAAATAGATCATCTTTTTATTCACATCTTTCACCAAATATAAGATATCAAACAAATCAGTGTGTTTTCTAGGATAATCAAGAGCCATCCCCATCTTCAATGATTGTTATTCAAACTTAAGGTGGGCTACAAGAATGAACCCAAGTTATTGACAATATTTTTCTTTAACTAGTTACAGTAAGGAGGAGGTAAGGTGTTATAACATTACATCATAGAAACTTGATTAGTTTGATTAATAACCTCAAGAGTCAAGTTTTAAATCTTAGTGAAGTAGAGGCTGAAGAATATTTTCTTCATGGTTAAAGGTCAAGTTGTTGTAATTTTTGTTAGAAAAACAAGATCGTGGAACAATAAAATAAAACAAATCCATAAATAAAACAAAAAATATACATAATACAATAGAGACAGAGATATACATGGTTCACCCAATGTGGGCTATTCCCACCATAGAAATTGTTAGGTCCTTCCTTTTTATTATCCAACAAAATGAAGGGATACAACCTACAACACACCCGTTGTAACTTCCTCTTCTTTCTCTCATAGTCTCCTCTCTCAAAATACAATATTCGCAATGATACACAACCGCAATACAATTCCCTCATAAAAGAGGGTTTCCTTCTAGGGAAAAAAACCTTAACATAACTTCTAACATCAGATCTAAGACCTTATAATGAACGGTCCATATTTACTATCAAATTACAATATACATTTACAAGGCAATTTTCTCTTCGGGGGCCCACTTCCCCCCGGACCCCCTGTTAAGAACCAATACCAGATCTAAAGATATAATCAACACAATTACTGAATACACAATAGATCCACAAAGCATGATAGAAGAAACCACACTTTATTATTATCAAAACCCTTAGGGTAGGGAAACACCATACAATGGATCCTATTATGGAAGGGATCCTCTCCTGTTCACTTGCCTCTTCGAGGGGGCATCCTCCTATTGAGCTACCTCTCCACAATACAATACTTCTCTTCATGTCTCATTACATTGCTTGAACCCCTTTATATAGTGCTACCATCACCTAAGAACATTCT
>JASDQU010504819.1:33967-50360 GCA_032191745.1 Picea mariana | reverse complement strand
CATTCCATGGTTGTCTTTTGTTTATACGCCAATGGATAGAATTGTTTTTTAATTGCTATAATGAAATCATTCCAAGAAAGAAAAAAAATTCCATTTTTTTTCATTTCTTCCTGTGTCTTAGATTCCCACCAAATAAGTGTTGAACCATGTAATCTTAATGAAGCTAACTGAATTTTGGTTTCATCATCTTGAATCTTTTGTATTCTAGAATATACTTCAATTTGATGTATCCAGTTATCTAACTTTTCAGCGTTAACTTCTCCATTATAAATTGGCAACTCAAATTTTATATCAAGATTTAATGAAGGAATTTGTGAAGGAGTTTTACCATGCCCATTCGGAAGATGTTTCGAACTGGTAGAAGAAGAAGAAGAAGAAGATGATGAAGGAGGAGAGGGTGGTGGAGAAGCACCATTCCCTCCATTTCCGCCTGGAGTCTTGTCACCACCGCCTCCCTTATGCATTGAAGGGTTGGAGTCTTCACCCTGCAACATTATGTTCCGTTCCATCATGACCTTCATCATATCTCTCAACTCTATGATAGTCTGCCTGAAATCTTCCTCTTCAGTCGGAACACGTTCATGATCTTCTGCATGAGCCATGCTTGGTGAAAGTCTCTCTGAAACTTGCGGTGAATGAAATTGCTTCCTCCTTGTCGGATAAGAACTTGGCTCCACAATTTGATCTTCTCCTCTTATGAGTTTCAACCTTGTGAGCATCAGAAACAAAAATTGCAAACAATCAAGTCTTCAAAACCAGTGCTCTGATACCAACTTGATCTAAAAATGAAGAAGACTTGAAAAACTTGGAAATTATTGCAAGTGAATGTTATGTGTTTAAAGAAAAAGGATCAGTTTGCAACACATAAATTAAAAGGATTACTTATGCAAATTACACATAGACAGCAGCATAATCATTGAACATAAGCACATGAACACAACAATTTGATAAAGGAGTTCACCCCTCTTATGGGCTACATCTCCTAGTCCAGCTTCCAATGGTTTATTATTATTAATTGCTCAAAGTGCTCAAAAACATGTCTTACAATGCTCAAAATGACAAACCGATTGCTCCAATGGCTTCCCAGCGTCCCAAAACCCTTTTCTGGGCTCTTTCGGCACCTCAATCGGTCGAAAAATGAAGAAGTTAGGCCTCCTGGAAGTCCCCCTCTTCAAGCTTGTTGTCTCTGGTTCTACAATTCGCACCCTTCTTCATTGAACCTAGCTCACACGCATTTTAAAACGTATAAACCTGGCACTGGGTGCAACCGCGCCAATGGTGCAAACCGTAGGATGGTTAAGGGCATGCCAGCCCCTAACTGCCTCGACACCTGGGCATATGACAGCATGTGACCTCGCGCATAGCAAATAGGTGGTTGAACGGTTTTAAAAACTAACCGCGCATACACAATGGTTATACGGTTTATACAACAGACAATGTTTCAAAACCCCCATGCCAACCGTTTGAACTCCGCGCAAATGTATGGTCATATTACATTGCCAACGACCACGGGCCAGGGCTTAGCCCCGGCCCGACCCCCACCCATTTATACATTGAAACGACTTTATAAACATTATGTTTGATTACATGTCAAGTCACATGGTATGGGCGCATTGGTCGGAGGGTTATATGAAAACGTTACATGGTGGGGGAGGTCCGGGGGTCGAACCTCGCAGACTCCCAATAATTTTTACATACAACTATCATAAACCAACCAACGAGGGACACGTGGCACCCATGGATTGGGCCACATGCCCTCATATTATTTGTTGTCAACAAGACACGTGTCGCTCCCGGATTCGCTAATCATCAACCAACAAAAACCTACCACATCACCACTGTACGACCTGTACGGTCCTGCCACGTCAGACCGTACGGACTGTACGGATAGGTACAGTCAGCATCTAACTTTTTGCCTGTTTGGCTTGGCGAACAGATCGTGATATCTTCTCCATATGGACTCCGTTTGAGAAAGTAAATATACCACCAGAATCAGGAAGATGAGACGGACGCAATGACATTGTTTTCGTCTCATTTCGAGCACTTTGAAATTTGAGCAAAATTTGATCCCCTGATCAGTCATTCCGTTGATGCTTGCATCACATCCTTTGATGGAAAGCATCATTCCTATATTACTCTTCCAGCTACGGTATGTTGGTGCATCTGGTTAGAAAGAAATAATCTTCTCTTCAATTCTGGTTTGACGATCCCGCGGGTGGTGGACACAAAGGAAGTGATGTGCTATAATGCAAGTAAGGAGACACAGTCATAAAAAACTACGTCAAATATCAATTCCACCTCGGCTTCAGCAGATAGTGGGTTGGTTTGATGGTGTTGCCGCTAGTGATGGTCTAAACAACAGTGTTGGTGGAGTCATAAGCATAAATTCAAACTACCTTATTAAATAGAATTTTAACACTGGAGAAGGTACCAACAACAGGGCAAAGTTGATGGGAATTTGGTCCACTCTCCTTTTATCAAAAATCCTCAATCTTCCAAATATTCAAATAATTGGGGACTCAAAGTTGGTTATTGATTGGTGCAACGGGAGAGGAAGTCTACAAAGATTGGCACTGGAAGGGTGGAAGGATTAAATCAAGAGGCTTAGTTTCCATTTCATTAAGTTATATTTTCTTCACACCTACTAAGATTTCAACAAGGAAGCAAATGCTCTTTCTAAAAGAGCGTTGAAGGATAGAGATCATTATGGGAAGATCGTCTACACCCTATGGGTAGACAATGAACCAGGCCTCACCAGATACATCATTTTTTTTTGAATCCCTCATGGATTCTATTGGATCATATGTTATTGAGTTTTTTGTGTTTTCTTGGTTTGGTTTTTTAGCATCAGGGTAACCTATCTTGTATGCAAGGGTATTACACTTTGATCAAATGTTTCCTCGGAATAAAGTATTGTATGTTTCTGTGAAAGAAATTTTATCCTTTAATGGTTGTCTCAATTTGTCTTATGAACAACTTTTTTGAAAGAAGTTGATCAATGATGTAACATTTTATATTAACTAATATAAAGAGAAATTTTCTTGACTGGAAAAAAATAGTAGATTATTTATTTTATCTTTGTCCTATGAGCTTGTCTTTTAAATTACACTTGATTTGGGAGTTAATAATTGACTATCCATATCAACATTAATGAAAATGTTCTTGTCATTTTTTACGTTTGAATCTGTTGATACTGAGAGGGGGGTGAATCAATATCAAGCACCATTTAAAAAAAATTCCAACTTATACTTCAACCAGATTATATATTCAATTATATCCAATGAGAAATGAACAATAGTAGAAGACTTACACCAATACGCCACAATACACCATGCACAATATATGAGAAATAACCAATAGTTATTGGACAAGGGAAGTAATGACTTCCAAAGGTAGCTACAACTTCCAAATATAAAGGGAGGGATAAACCTCCAAAAGGAAGATAAAATCCTCCAATATCAATAGAGGTTTGACCTCTCCATCCTATCCCCTTCCTTCAACCCAAGAATATATGAGAGATAATAAAACTTTACATTAAATCATCACCATCAACTAACCATCACATAGAACCTGATAATGCTTCCCGAGACTTCTTCAATTTCTGCAATTCTTCACTTCTTAGAATACTTTGATCCTATAGATAATATAGCTTAATGTATTCTCTGAAATTCCTCCAATTTTCACTCCTTGAATCCTCATCCAAAAAGAAGTTATAGAAAAAATGGTAGACCGTATTCAATTATGGTTTATTTAGGAGAGTGAACTTGTACATAATGCCACGTGCTCAATATTTAACATCAGATTCTGAAATTTGCACACAGGAAACTACAACCCGTACTCTTTCCAATGCAATTGGTCTCACTTCATTTGGATTCTCTATAAATATGTTATGAATATTTTACCCAGAACACATGTTTATGACTAGCTTCAAGACAGGTAAAAAATCATATCTTCCACAGAGTGTATCTCCAACATTATAGCGAATAAAGAGATGAAATTTTTACCACAAGTACCTAGATATGTCTTCTCAATACCATACCAATTTAACCATATGAATCATTATATAAATAATTTTATAGAGAAAATGGTAATATGACCATTAAATAACATACCTTAGAACACATCACCAAGAGACTTCATCCTCCCTTGAAATCTGACCTTCTTTACCTCATATTTCCTCTGAAATTCGACTTATATCTCCGTGTTCATTAAAAAACTCATGTGTGTAAAATAAATTTATAATGATATGTATTTATACCCTTTATGTCACTTCCTTTTAACATTAGGGCCGACATGTAGTATCTGCTTCAATTCACATTGTCATCTTCAAAAATTTATTTCTCCTCAATCCACGTGACAGGCCACATACCAACATGACGTGACATGCCACATACCACTAGAAGTGGAATGAATGATACTATCCATCCATGGGTGTTGTATCTACACATGTAATTTCCTTCATGTCTATCTACTTCGATCAACTGTGGGGTCCAAAATCCAATGGCTAGGGTTGACATCAATGACAACAACCAATCTTCCAAAAATCTCCCCCTTTGTCATTGATGGAAACACTCATGCTCCCCCTGTCATCATGATCCCAATTTCTCTCTCCCTTTGAAATCAATGGAAAAGGGTGGGGTTTCTCCCCCTAAGTTCAATGGAAAAATGTAACTCTCTTCTTTAGGGCTGCTCCCCCTGAACATGTGGCACTCAATACTACTTCTTCCTTAGTTTTGGTCTTTGGGACTTTTTTTCCTTGGAATTCTTTTGTGTGGATTTTGTCTTCTCTCAATTCTTCATGTCTAGGATGTATATGTTGTTTGGTCTTCTTGTTGCAGTTGCAACCAATATTCCTGAGTTATTTTCTCTGATTTTACATTTTCAGGAGTCAAACATAAGAGTGTATCCTTGATCACATATTTTGCTGACACTAAGGAGGAGGTTATGCTTCAGATATTCAACCAATAGGACTTTTCTTACTTTTACATTTTCACTTCCAAGCTTTACAATTCCTTTTCCAAGTATTTTGGTAGATGAGTCATCTCCAAATGCAACATTTCCACCCTTTTTCTTCAAGATGAAAAATTTGCTTTGATCTTCGGTCATATGAGATGAGAACCCACTGTCTATGAACCATTCATCTTATTGTTTGCATTCTTTAGTGACTAGTGTTATTCATCATTTTTCATTGTGTGGAATTTCTTTCCTTTTCCATGTTGTAGTTGGTATAGGGACATTTGGTATAGGATTATCTTCCTTCATCTCTCTGCAATCTCATGCTTTGTGACCGTGATTATTGCACTTGTAGCATACAATATTTTGATCCATTAATGGGTCAAATGGATTATAATTTCTGTTGATAGGTCTACGAACATTTCCATATCTAATATTTTCACCATTCATGTAGCTGGTGTAGTTATTCCTTTCATTGATTCTACTATTGATTTCCTTGTGTCCAAAATTTCAATAGGTATAACAATGTCCAAGAAAGAAATTTTGATACCTGGGAGTAAGTGATCTTCTTTGTGGTGTGCTCCATCTAGGTTCATGATCTATTCTTCTATAGTTTCCTTCATAATGATTTTTTTCATACCTGATGGGAGAGGGTCTTCTTCATGTCTCATTCCTTCTAAATTCTAGTCTTCTATCTTGTTGTTCAACTTGTTATGGAGTGTTGGTTTCATCATTTTCATCTTCCTTCTTTTGTTTTGTTGTCTTGAAACTATCATTGTATCCTAGTCCTGTCTTGTTGTTTGGAGATCTTTGACTGCTAAGGATCTCATCTAATTTTTGAGTTCTTATTTCTAACTTATTCAACTTTTCTATTGTCAATAGTAGCTCCCCTTTTGTGTGATCCAATTTTTCTTTCAATTTCTCATAATCTTCTAATTGTTCCTTCAAGCTATCAATGGTCTTTTCAAGCTTGTAATTATCTTCTTCACAACTACTCAATTCACCTTTTAGTATTATGTGTGTGTTTCTAAGCTTTCTATTTTTAGTTTCAACATGCTTCAACTTTTCAAGATTCTCATCTTCTTGTTCACTCTCTACATTGTCTTTGTATCCCCAAAAGGAATTAAGGTTGGTTTCTTCATCTGAATCTTCTTCAGAAATGATTTCTTCTTCTTTAAAACTCTTGTGATCATCATCATGGGTTTCTTGGGTTATGAAGAGGACTTCCCCTCCATCATTATCTTCTTCATCACTCGCATCTGAGGAGATGTCATCATCCTTGGAGTAGAAGTTATTTTTATTGTTGAGATTTCTCTTTTTATAGTAGCGGTTTTCAACAATATGTCCTATTCTACCATAGTTAAAGCATTTGAGAGGAGACTTACCTTTGTATCTTCCACTTCCCTTCTGAAACCTTCTTACAGAATTTTCTATTTCTTCATCAAGGTCGTTATCCTTGCCTTTTTTCTTCTTTATGGCTTTAAAGGCTGCTTCATTGTTTGGATGGTCACTTTTTGTATATGTTCTCATTTCATATGCTGTAAGATACCCATGTAATTCATCCATTGTCATTTTGGTCAAGTCTCTAGTTTCTTCAATGGTGGAGACCTTAGCATCATACTTCAAGAGAAGTGATCTCAACACTTTTTGTACAACCAAGGATTCATTGAGCTCTTCAACTAATCCTCTAATAGCATTAAAAACTTCATCAACTCTAAGAAAATAGGTTGCAATATCTTCCTTTTCATCCATCTTCAAATTTTCAAATTCCGCTCTATGTTGTTGAAGCTTGACCTGCTTAACTTTTGGATCATCTTCATAGATACTCTTGAGTTTTTCCCATACCTCTTTAGCAGTGCTGCAACCATCACTTTGCTAGCAATGGTTGGTGCTAATTCTCCCAGAATAACATGGTTGTCCTTTGAATTACAACTCATAAGATTATTCTTATTTGGATCAGTTGGAGCATTATTTGGGATTACATAGCCATTTACAACTGAGTACCAAATGTGTACTCCCAAATATGTTAGGTAAGTTTTCACTCTATCACTCCAATATGCATACTTTCTTCCATAAAATATTTGAATTCCATTTGAAATGTGCTCATGGTCATCCACCTCTACTCAGGATTTTCCTTCCAATGGTAAAACTTTTCTGAAGGAAAGCTGCTCTGATACCAATTGTTGATACTGAGAGGGGGGTGAATCAGTATCAAGTTACAACTTATACTTCAACTATATTATATATTCAATTATATCCAATGGGAAATGAACAATAGTATAAGAGTTACACCAATATGCCATAATACACCATGCACAATATATGAGAAATAACCAATAATTATTGTTCAAGGGAAGTAATGACTTCCAAAGGTAGCTACAACTTCCAAATATAAAGGGAGGGATAAACCGCCAAAAGGAAGATACAATCCTCCAATATCAAGAGAGGGTTAACCTCTCCATCCTTGCCCCTTCCTTCCACCCAACAATATATGAGAGATAATAAAACTTTACATTAAATCATCACCATCAACTAACCATCACATAGAACCTGATAATGATTCCTGAGACTTCTTCAAATTCTGAAATTCTTCAATTATTAGAATAATTTGATCCTATAGATAATATAACTCGATGTGTTCTCTAAAACTCCTCCAATTTTCACTCCTTGAATCCTCCCCAAAAATAATTTATAGAGAAAATGGTAGACCTTATTCAATTCTGGTTTATTCAGGAGAGTGAACTTGTACAAAATGCCCCGCACTCGATATTTAACACCAGATTCTGAAATTAACACAAAAGAAACTACAGCCTGTACTATTTCCAATGCAATTTGTCTCACTTCATTTGGATTCTCTATAAATAAGTTATGATCGTTTTACCTGGAACACCTGTTTATGACTAGCTTCAGGACTAGTCAAAAACCTTATCTTCCACAGAGTGTATCTCCAAAAGTTTAGAGAATAAAGAGCTGAAATTTTTACCACAAGTACCTAGATATGTCTTCTCAATACCATACCAATTTCACCATATCAATCCTTCTATAAAAAAAATTATAGCGAAAATGGTAAGATGACCTGTAAATAACATACCTTAGAACACATCACCAAGAGACTTCATCCTCCCTTGAAATCCGGCCTTCTTTACCTCAGATTTTCTCTAAAATTTGAATTATATATCCTTGTTAATTAAAAAACTTGTGTGTGTAAAATGAATGTATATTGATATGTATTTATACCCATCATATCACTTCTTTTTAACATTAGGGACGACATGTAGTTTCTGCTTCAATTCACATTGTCATCTTCAAAAATTCTTTTCTCCTCAATACACGTGATGTGCCACATACCACCGTGACGTGACATGCCACATACATTCAGAAGCAAAATGACTTATACTATCCATCCATGGGTGTTGTATCTACATATGCAATTTCCTTCATGTCTATCTACTTCGATCAACTATGGGGTCCAAAATCCAATGGCTAGGGTTGACATCAATGACAACAACCAATCTTCCAAAAATATCCCCCTTTGTCATTGATGGAAACACTCATGCTCCCCCTATCATCATGATCCCAATTTATCTCCCCCTTTGACATCAATGGAAAAGGGTGGATTTTCTCCCCCTGATTTCAGTGGAAAAAGGTATCTCTCTTCTTTGGGGTTGCTCCCCCTAAACATGTGGCACTCAATACTACTTCTTCCTTAGTTTTGGTCTTTGGGACTTTTTATTCCTTGGAATCCTTTTGTGTGGATTTTTTCTTCTCTCTCTTATTCATTTATAGGATGTATATGTTGTTTGGTCTTCTTGTTGCAGTTGCAACCAATCTTCCTGAGTTATTTTCTCTGATTTTACATTTTCCGGAGTCAAACGTAAGAGTGTATCCTTGATCACATATTTTGCTGACACTTAGGAGATTATGCTTCATATATTCAACCAATAGGACTTTTCATACTTTTACATTTTCACTTCCAATCTTTACAGTTCCTTTTCCAAGTATTTTGGTAGATGAGTCATCTCCAAATGCAACATTTCCACCCTTTTTCTTCAAGATGACAAATTTGCTTTCATCTCCAGTAATATGAGATGAGCACCCACTGTCGATGAACCATTAATCTTATTCTTTTCATTCTTTAGCGACTAATTTTATTCAACATTTTTTATTGTGTGGAATTTCTTTCCTTTTCCATGTTGTAGCTGGTATATGGACATTTGGTATAGGATTATCTTCCTTCATCTCTCTGCAATCTCGTGTTTTGTGACCAAGATTATTGGAGTTGTAGCATACAATATTTTGATCCATTAATGGGTCAAATGGATTATAATTTCTATTGACAGGTCTACAAACATTTCCATATCTACTATTTTCACCATTCATGTAGCTTGCGTAGTTATTCCTTTCATTGATTCTACAATTGATTTCCTTATGTCCAAAATTTCCACACGTATAACAATGTCCAAGAAAGAAATTTTGATACCTGGGAGTAAGTGATCTTCTTTGTGGTGTGGTCCATCTAGGTTCATGATCTATTCTTATGTAGTTTCCTTCATAATTTTTTATTCCATACCTGATGGGAGAGGATCTTCTTGAGGTCTCATTCCTTCTAAATTCTAGTCTTCTATCTTGTTGTTCAACTTGTTATGGAGTGTTGGTTTCATCATTTTCATCTTCCTTCTCTTGTTTTGTTGTCTTCAAACTGTCATTGAATCCTAGTCCTGTCTTGTCGTTTGGAGATCTTTGACTACTAAGGATCTCATCTAATTTTTCAGTGCTTTCTTCGAACTTCTTCAACTTTTCTATTGCCAATAGTAGCTCCCATTTTGTGTGATCCAATTTTTCTTTCAATTTCTCATAATCTTCTAATTGTTCCTTCAAGCTATAAATGGTCTTTTCAATCTTGTAATTCTCTTCTTCACAACTACTCAATTCACCTTTTAGTATTATATTTGTGTTTCTAAGCTTGCTATTTTCAGTTTCAACATGCTTCAACTTTTCAAGATTCGCATATTCTTGTTCACTCTCTGCATTGTCTTTATATCCCCAAAAGGAATTAAGTTTGGTTTCTTCATTTGAATCTCCTTCAAAAATGATTTCTTCTTATTTAGAACTCTTGTGATCATCATCCTAGGTTTTTTGGGTTATGAAGAGGACTTCCCCTCCATCATTATCTTCTTCATCACTCTCATCTGAGGAGATGTCATCATCCTTGGAGTAGAAGCTCTTTTTATTGTTGAGACTTCTCTTTTTATAGTAGTAGTTTTCAACAATATGTCATATTCTACCATAGTTAAAGCATTTTAGAGGATACTTACCTTTGTATCTTCCACTTCCCTTATGGAACCTTCTTACAGAATTTTATATTTCTTCATCAAGGTTGTTATCCTTGTATTTTGTCTTCTTTATGGATTTAAAGGCTGCTTCATTGTTTGGCTGGTCACTTTATGTACATGTTCTCATTTCATATGCCATAAGAGACCCATGTAATTCATCCATTTTCATTTTGGTCAAGTCCCTAGTTTCTTCAATGGCGGAGACCTTAGCATCATACTTCAAGAGAAGTGATCTCAACACTTTTTGTACAACTAAGAATTCATTGAGTTCTTCTCCTAATCCTCTGATAGCATTAACAACTTCATCAACTCTAATAAAATAGGTTGCAATATCTTCCTTTTCATCCATCTTCAAATTTTCAAATTTTGCTCTATGTTGTTGAAGCTTGACCTGCTTAACTTTTGGATCACCTTCATAGATATTCTTGAGTTTGTCCCATACCTCTTTAGTAGTGCTGCAACCCATCACTTTTCTAGAAATGGTTGGTTCCAATGCTCCCGAAATAACATGTCTGGCCTTTGAATTACAACTCATAAGCTTCTTCTCGTTTGGATTGGTTGGAGCATTATTTGGGATTACACAACCATTAACAACTGAGTACCAAATGTCTACTCCCAAAGATGTTAGGTAATTTTTCACTCTATCACTCCAGTATGCATAATGTATTCCATCAATTCTTTGAATCCCATTTGAAATTTTCTCATTGTCATCCATCTTTGCTCAGGATTTTCCTTCCAGTGGTTAAACTGTTCTGAAGGCAACCTGCTCTGATACGAATTGTTGATATTGAGAGGGGGGTGAATCAGTATCAAGTACAATTTAAAAACTTTTCCAACTTATACTTCAACCATATTATATACTCAATTATATCCAATGAGAAATGAACAATAGTAGAAGAGTTACACCAATACGTCACAATACACCATGCACAATATATGAGAAATAACCAATAATTATTGTTCAAGGGAAGTAATGACTTCCAAAGGTAGCTACAGCTTCCAAATATAAAGGGAGGGATAAAAATCCAAAAGGAAGATACAATACTCCAATATCAAGAGAGGGTTGACCTATCCATCCTTTCCCCTTCCTTCCACTCAAGAATACATGAGAGATAATAAAACTTTACATTAAATCATCACAATCAACTAGCCATCACATAGAACCTGATAATGCTTCCTGAGACTTCTTCAACTTCTGCAATTCTTCACTTATTAGAATGCTTTGATACTATAGATAATACAACTTAATGTATTCTCTGAAAATCCTCCAATTTTCACTCCTTGAGTCCTCCCCAAAAATAAGTTATAGAGAAAATGGTAGACCTTATTCAATTTTGGTTTATACAAGAGAGCGAACTTTTACAGAATGCCCGACGCTCAATATTTAACATCAGATTCAGAAATTCTCACACAAGACACTACAGACTATACTATTTCCAATGCAATTGTTCTCACTTCATTTGGATTCTCTATAAATAAGTTATGATTGTTTCACCCGGAACACATGTTTATGACTAGCTTCAGGACTAGTCAAAAACCCTATCTTCCACAGAGTGTATCTCCAAAATTATAGCAAATAAAGAGCTGAAATTTTTACCACAGGTAACTAGATATGTCTTCTCAATACCATACCAATTTCACCATATGAATATTTCTAGAAAAAAAACTTTGTAGCGAAAATGGTAAGATGACATGTAAATAACATACCTTAGAACACATCACCAAGAGACTTCATCCTCCCTTGAAATCCGACCTTCTTTACCTCAGATGTCCTCTGAAATTAGACTTATATATCCTTGTTCATTAAAAAACTTATGTGTGTCAAATGAATGTATATTGATATGTATTTATACCCTTTATGTCACTTCCTTTTAACATTAGGGGTGACATGTAGTTTCTACTTCAATTCACATTGTCATCTTCAAAAATTCATTTCTCCTCAATCCACGTGACATGCCACGTACCACCGTGACGTGACATGCCACATACCACCAAAAGAGGAATGAATTATACTATCCATCCATGGGTTTTGTATCTACATATGTAATTTCCTTCATGTCTATCTACTTCGATCAACTGTGGGGTCCAAAATCCAATGGCTAGGGTTGACATCAATGACAACAACCAATCTTCCAACAATCTCCCCCTTTGTCATTGATGGAAACACTCATGCTCCCCTTGTCATCATGATCCCAATTTCTCTCCCCCTTTGACATCAATGGTAAAGGGTGGCGTTTCTTCCCCTAAGTTCAATGGCAAAAGGTAACTCTCTTCTTTGGGGCTACTCCCCCTTAACATGTGGCACTCAATACTACTTCTTCCTTAGTTTTGGTCTTTGGGACTTTATATTCCTTGGAATCCTTTTGTGTGGATTCTATATTCTCTCTCTTCTTCATGTATAGGATTTATATCTTGTTTAGTCTTCTTGTTGCAGTTGCAACCAATCTTCTTGAGTTATTTTCTCTAATTTTACATTTTTGGGACTCAAACATAAGAGTGTATCCTTGATCACATATTTTGTTGACACTAAGGACATTATGCAGATCTTCAACCAATAGGACTTTTACTAATTTTACATTTTCACTTCCAATATTTACAGTTCCTTTTCCAAGTATTTTGGTAGATGAGTCATCTCCAAATGTAACATTTCCACCCTTTTTCTTCAAGCTGACAAATTTACTTTGATCTCCGGTAATATGAGATGAGCACCCACTGTCTATGAACCATTCATCTTATTATTTGCATTCTTTAGCAACTAATGTTATTCATCATTTTTTATTTTGTGGAATTTCTTTCCTTTTCCATGTTGTAGTTGGTATAGGGACATTTGGTATAGGATTATCTTCCTCCATCTCTCTGCAATCTCGTGCTTTGTGACCAAGATTATTGCACTTGTAGCATACAATATTTTGATCCATTAATGGGTCAAATGGATTACAATTTATGTTGATAGGTCTACAAACATTTCCATATCTACTATTTGCACCATTCATGTATCTTGCATAGCTATTCCTTTCATTGATTCTACAATTGATTTCCTTGTGTCCAAAGTTTCCACAAGTATAACAATGTCCAAGAAAGAAAGTTTGATACCTAGGAGTAATTGATCTTCTTTGTGGTGTTGTCCATCTAGGTTCATGATCTATTATTCTGTATTTTCCTTCATAATGATTTCTTTCACACCTGATGGGAGAGGATCTTCTTGATGTCTCATTCCTTCTAAATTCTAGAATTCTATCTTGTTGTTCAACTTGTTCTGGAGTGTTGGTTTCATCATTTTCATCTTCCTTCTCTTGTTTTGTTGTCTTCAAACTGTCATTGTATCCTAGTCATTTCTTGTCATTTGGAGAACTTTGACTGCTAAGGATCTCATCTAATTTTTCATTTTTTTTTCGAACTTCTTCAACTGTTCTATTGTCAATAGTAGCTCCCCTTTTGTGTAATCCAATTTTGATTTCAATTTCTCATAATCTTCTAATTGTTCCTTCAAGCTATCAATGGTCTTTTCAAGCTTGTAATTCTCTTCTCCACAACTACTCAATTCACCTTTTAGTATTATGTTTGTGTTTCTAAGCTTGCTATTTTTCGTTTCAACATGTTTCAACTTTTCAAGATTCTCATCTTCTTGTTCACTCTCTGCATTGTATTTATATCCCCAAAAGGAATTAAGGTTGGTTTCTTCATCTAAATCTTCTTCAGAAATGATTTATTCTTTAGAACTCTTGTGATCATCATCCTGGGTTTCTTGGGTTATGAAGAGGACTTCCCCTCCATCATTATCTTCTTCATCACTCTCATCTGAGGAGATGTCATCATCCTTGGAGTAGAAGCTATTTTTATTGTTGATACTTCTCTTTTTATAGTAACCATTTTCAACAATATGTCCTATTCTACCACAGTTAAATCATTTGAGAGGAGACTTACCTTTGTATCTTCCACTTTCCTTCTGGAACCTTCTTACGAAATTTTCTATTTCTTCATCAAGGTCATTATCCTTGTCTTTTGTCTTATGGCTTTAAATTCTACTTCATTGCTTGGTTGGTCACTTTCTTTACATGTTCTCATTTCATATGCTATAAGATACCCATGTAATTCATCCATTGTCAATTTGGTCAAGTCCCTATTTTCTTCAATGGAGGAGACCTTAACATCATACTTCAAGAGAAGTTATCTCAACACTTTTTGTACAACCAAGGATTCATTGATCTCTTCACCTAATCCTCTGATAGCATTAACAACTTCAACAACTCTAAGAAAACAGGTTGCAATATCTTCCTTTTCATCCATCTTCAAATTTTCAAATTCTTCTCTATGTCGTTGAAGCTTGACCTGCTTAACTTTTGGATCACCTTCATAGATGCTCTTAAGTTTGTCCCATACCTCTTTAGCAGTGCCGCAACCCATCACTTTTCCAGCAATGGTTGGTGCCAATGCTCCCAGAATAACATGTATGGCCTTTGAATTACAACTCATAAGATTATTCTCATTTGGATCGGTTGGAGCATTATTTGGGATTACATATCCATTTACAACTGAGTACCAAATGTCTACTCCCAAAGATGTTGGGTAATTTTTCACTCTATCACTCCAGTATGCATAATTTCTTCCATCAAATATTTGAATCCCATTGGAAATGTGCTCATGGTCATCCATCTTTGCTTAGGATTTTCCTTCCAGTGGTTAAACTGTTCTGAAGGCAACTTGCTCTGATACAAATTGTTGATATTGAGAGGGGGGTGAATTAGTATCAAGTACAATTTAAAAAAAAATTCCAAATTATACTTCAACCAGATTATATATTCAATTATATCCAATGAGAAATGAACAATAGTAGAAGAGTTACACCAATACACCACAATACACCATGCACACTATATGAGAAATAACCAATAATTATTGTTCAAGGGAAGTAATGACTTCCAAAGGTAGCTACAACTTCCAAATATAAAGGGAGCGATAAACCTCCAAAAGGAAGATACAATACTCCAATATCAAGAGAGGGTTGACCTCTCCATCCTTTCCCATTCCTTCCACCCAAGAATATATGAGAGATAATAAAACTTTACATTAAATCATCACCATCAATTAACCATCACATAGAACCTGATAATGCTTCGTGAGACTTATTCAACTTCTGCAATTCTTCAATTATTAGAATACTTTGATACCGTAGATAATATAACTTAATGTATTCTCTTAAACTCCTCCAATTTTCACTCCTTGAATCGTCCCCAAAAATAAGTTATAGATAAAATGGTAGACCTTATTCAATTCTGGTTTATTCAGGAGAGCGAACTTGTACAGAATTCCTCGCGCTCAATATTTAACATCAGATTCTGAAATTCTCACACAAGACATTACAGACCATACTATTTCCAATGCAATTGTTCTCACTTCATTTGGATTCTCTATAAATAATTTATTATTGTTTTAACCAGAACACATGTTTATGACTAGCTTCAGGACTAGTCAAAACCCTATCTTCCACAGTGTGTATGTCCAAAATTATAGCGAATAAAGAGATGAAATTTTTACCACAGGTACCTAGATATGTCTTCTCAATACCATACCAATTTCACCATCTGAATATTTCTAGAAAAAATTCTATAGAGAAAATGGTAAGATTACCTATAAATAACATACCTTAGAACACATCACCAAGAGACTTCATCCTCCCTTGAAATATAGCCTTCTTTACCTCAGATTTCATCTGAAATTCGACTTATATCTCCTTGTTCATTAAAAAACTTGTGTGTGTAAAATGAATGTATATTGATATGTATTTATACCCTTTATGTCACTTCCTTTTCAAATTAGGGCCGACATGTAGTTTTTGCTTCAATTCACATTGTCATCTTCAAAAATTCATTTCTCCTCAATCCACGTTGTTCGCACATAATCATGTATGGGGTACTTTCCTAAAGGAAGTGTCCCCTTGGGTGAAGAAAGAGATTTAGAAAACCCATTTTTCCCAAATTTTAGAGGGTGGGCGCGTCATTTTAGCGAGTAGGTAGTTTTGGACGGCCAAGATCTGCCCGCCTAGATCTATGGCTGAGGTTTCATTCCAGAGCCCCCTCGCCATTCTGCCTTTAATGGAGCAAGGGGGG
>JASDQU010504819.1:17840-33677 GCA_032191745.1 Picea mariana | reverse complement strand
GTACCATTTTCTCCTTTTCCATATGTTCTCCACTTGACTGGGTGAGATGGCCCGTTTCCTTTGGCTCCCCCTCGTCCTTCGACATATGTCCTGCTCCCTTCCACGTTAGCCCCCCATAAATAATGTGTCCCCCCGTTACTATTATATCCTGTCACCTTCGCTCCTTCTTCTTGCCATGTGTCTCACCCCTGTTTTTTTTGTGATCACTCCCTTTCCCCTCTCCACACCTTATCCATTAGACCGTTCAGCTGATCCAAGTGGCACCATGAGAAGACCTCCACGTTCCAAAGGGCAGAGTTGATCAGGATTGTTCCCGATCCCAATAAAGCGGTTATTGAAGTTGTTGGAGGTGGTTAGACATCGTCTCCGCCATAAATGGAAAGTATGAAAAAGGATTAAAAGCATGTTGATTCATTTGCAGGATAGTCAGGAGTCTGATTGCGTCTGTCATAAGTGCACGATCATTCAAAGCCTGCATGCTCAGATATCCAGAAGAAATGCAGACGCAATGTTTTTAATGCAGTGTCTCGTTTTCGCTGTTGTTGTTTTGTTTTGAGTATATGTAGGCATTTTCACCATTTTGTAATCTATTGATGGTTGAGCTAGGCTCCCAATTGTAAAGTTTTAACGAAGCACTGGTTGCTCTGGTTATGTATGGTCACTTGAGACTTATTTCCTTATGAATGTCAGCCTCTTTCCATCCCTTTGTTTACACTGTGTTAGAACAACTTAGAATTGGAGGATCCAATCAAGTTGCGTTGTTATAGGATGATGTATGTTGGATCACTGTAATAGTTGCATTGTTTCTAATCAGTTCTGGTATTTTCTCAACGCTGAATGATTTGGAATTGGAGGATCCAGTCAAGTCACCCTTCAGTTTCCCGAAACTCTAAACCAAGAGGACCTTGTATTCTGAGTTTTTCTTCGTCAAGCTGTTGAAAGGCCTGATGCCCAAGGCAGTCTTGCTCACTCATCTCACCAAGTCTTCCACCTCCTCATTTTTCAATCAACTCACTGACGGAAGTTAGATCAAGACCTCTTTTGTCTTTTTACATACCAGGCCTGGTTCCCTGAGTTAGAGCGATATCTTCCTGGGTCTCTACCCATTTTATCACCCCATTAAATTTATTCATGACATAAAATGATGGGCATTGGGCTCTACTCCTGTCACAATCCAGGAGTGACTTCTAACGCTAACATTTATGGCACTGTTGTCGGGGACAAAGTTGAATATTTTCCCCGGGATTGAATGACAATGATTAACTGATTCTGAAGGTGCATCAGATATCAGAACTATTGAGATTTCTACTGTACACCTGGCGACTCCATTGACATGACTTCGTTGGGTGACACCATTAATGCGAACCCATAAGCGACTCCATTGTTTCAGTCGTGGCTTCTAGAGGTAGACACACAAGGTCTACTCCTCAGCTGCCATTAGCGCCACCTGATGTTGACCCAGAGAAGATTATCAGAAAAGGAAATTCCTCTAAAGGCGGTACTTCTACTGCTAAACCAGGTATTTCTGATTATTTTCATGATTTTATAGAAACTCCAACCCCTTCATTTCGTCCTGTTGTATTACCTTCTATCGGAGTTTCCCATAGTCTAAATTTCAGGAGTGTTCCTACTGGATTTTCTCCTCCTGGTCTCGAATTAGTAGGAGAAACTCTTGTCACTCCCCTTTTCCCTGAGGTGGTACCCTGGTTCAGACCCAGCCCATCTGAATATTCTCCTACCCCTAGTTTTACCACCCCTCCTCCTGTTACTACTGTTGTTGAAGGAAAGGAAAATTATGTTCCTTTTAGCCCGCAAACCTGTTCTCCAGATTTGTTGCAGTCCCCCTCCCATTCTATAAGCTCAGCTCTTGTCTTTCCACTTCAAACCTCACCTTCTCCTGGTTCTCTTACACCTGTTGTCCCTATGGCTGGTGTTAATCCCCCTCTAAATAGAATGGATGCCATAGTGGCTGCCGGATATGCTCCCTTAATCCTACCTCAACCTATGAATCCTCTCCCTGCTAGAGATTACTTGAAATATATGCCCAAGTTCACTGGGGAAGAGGACATAACTACGGAAGAGCACCTAGCTGCTTTCTACAGCTACGCAGACAACCTGAACATTGAAAATGAAGATGTCTGGATGAGAGTCTTCATCCAGAGCCTGGATGGTGAGGTGAGGAAATGGTTTAGGAGATTGGCCTCTGGATCTATTATTGGGATTGAAGCTCTAGATAGTGCTTTCCTGAGGCAGTGGGGAGATAAAAAATATTTCATGTATTACATGACAGAGTTCGGGTCCTTGAAGAAAATAGGAGGAGAGTCTGTCTTTGATTTCTCCAAAAGATTCAATAAGATGTATAACAAGATCCTTGCTGAGATAAAGCCCACAGAAGCCTCTGCCAAAATTTCTTATGCTAGTGCATTCGACCCTAAATTTTGCCTTCTATTGAGAGAGAGAAGAGCTACCTCCCTAGCTCAAATGCAGGATGTGGCCATAGGGGTGGAATCTAATGTATTGGCAGTTGACAAACTGAGGAATAATACTGATGCAGACAGGAGAAAGGGAGGATCTAAAGCCTCAACTTCTGGCCCCTTTGTGCCTCACTCTCAAGTGGATGAATTGACCAAGATAGTGAAGTCTCTGTCTGCAGAGATGGAGAAAATGAAGGTGGAGGGGAAGAAAACATATAGAAATCCTCAAAATACCGAAAACAAAGGAAGCTTCAGGAGGCCAAACAATGTTGCTCCCCACACTATGCAAAGAGACTAGAGAGGACGAGATAGAGAAGACCAAAAGGTTCAGGCCCCTCTTCAAAATAATTTTGTGGCTGATGAGGAAGAAGGGGAAATGGATGGGCTTGATCTTGAAATCCACTTATTTGGAGATACTTCTCCTTTTCCTCATCTCACTCTATCAACATACGAGGAATATCTCATGGATAGTTAGCTAAATGAACTTATCACTTAGCAAGGGAGACAAGGCTAGCAGCAGCCAAAGCAGGTATAACCTGAGGTCCAAGAAAAACATAGGAGCACCTAATGTTCCTGAACAATTCACTAGAATAGAGAAACCTGCTAATGAAGTAGCAGACAACAACAAAGGTAAGAAGGCCCAACCCCTCTCTCCAATGGTCCAAAGTCATGTTCCTAAAGTAAGGGAAATCCACAAGCTTACATCTTCTTTTAACTTTGAGCATGAAATTCAAAAAATTAGAATCCCTGTGCCCCTCTCTGAACTAATCAAACATGAAGTGTTCAAAAAACGCCTCTTCGAGCTATTATAGTCTGAAGCCTCATGCCTTCCCATAAACTCAATCAATTTGCAAGATGAAAATCCTGCAGTTATCCTAGGTCCTATGGTAGAAGATAGGAATGATTCATCCCCTCCCTTCTACACATCCTTGAACATACATGACAAGGTACTGCACAATTGTTTGATGGATTCAGGGGCTTCCCACAAACTCATGCCCAAAACCTTCATGAAAGAATTATGACTAGAAGTCACCAGAGCCTATCCTGACCTCTATTCCTTTGACTCCAGGAAAGTTCAATGTCTAGGAGTCATCAAAGACCTCGTCGTGACCTTGTTTCAATTGCCCATGAAAAGTGTGGTCATGGACATTGTAGTGGCTGATGTCCCCCCCAAGTTTGGTATGATGTTATCAAGATCTTGGATAAAAAGACTATGGGGAACCCTACAGATGGACCTAACCTATGCTACTATTCCAGTGTTTGGAGGAGAACATAGGAGACTATATAGAGAAGCCCAACTGGCCTACATAATCAGTGACGAAGCCAATCCTACCAATCATCCTATCTTTTCCCTTGACACTGATTTAGGTTCCAGTTTACTACAACTCACTAATGCTCCCGAGCCTCTTCTAAAACTCAGAAAGTAGACCACCACTTCTCATGAATTTTCTCCCCCCATCACCTCCATCTAGAAAATGTTTTTTGATGGAGCCTCTTCCAGGGAAGGCGCTGGTGTCGGCGTATTTTTTGTGTCACCTACTCAGGAAACCATATCTCTGTCATACAAACTAGAGTTCAAAACAACCAACAATGTGGCAGAATATGAAGCTCTTGTTCTAGGTTTGAGAGATGCAAAGAAAATGGGAATTCAGGAGGTAGCAGTGTTCGGAGATGCATAATTGATAGTCCAGCAGATCAGAAACATTTATCAGGCCAAGCATCCTCGACTTAGGAGTTACTGAAATGAGGTATGGGACCTAATTGACAGTTTCTTCTCAACATTTAACATTTATTTTGTTCCAAGAGAGAAGAACACAATGGCAGATTCTTTGGCTACATCAGCAAGAAATTTCAAAGTTCCCTTGCCACCCAAATTCAGATATGATGTAGAAGTAAAATACAGGCCCTCCATACCTGACAATGTCAAACATTGGAAGGTGTTCAAGGATGATCTCAAGATCAAAAGATTCTTCGAGACTGTTGAATAATTTTCAGCGATGCATATTGATTAAGACTCTGTCTCGGAAGAAAAGATCGATGATGGTAATTTTATGAGTAAGATTGCAGAGCGTGACATTGTGCAGCTACCCAGCAATCATATTCCAAGGGGACTAGTTCCTTTGGAAAGGCTTTTTGATATAAATGATGTGGCATTAAAAGGGAAAATCTCAGATGATGATGCTGATACAACTCAGTGCAACATTGGCATCGAGAATCAACCCAAGTTTTTCAAATTGTCAAGAAGTCTGACAAAGGAGCAGAGGGATGAATACACTAAATTATTGAGGGAGTTTGCTGATGTTTTCACCTGGACCTATGAAGATCTCAAAACTTATGACACTTCTGTCATTGAGCATAAAATCCCATTGAAAAAAGAGGCAAAGCCATTTAGGCAGAAGCTGAGACAGATTAATCCTATGTTGTTGCCTATAATGGAGAGAGAAGTGAAGAAGTTGCTACATGCCCAGATCATCATGCCATTGAGATATTCAGAGTGGGTGGCCAACTTGGTCCCAGTAAGGAAGAAGGATGGAGAAATTAGACTCTGTGTGGATTTTAGAATCCTGAACAGGAGCTCACGAAAGGACAATTACCCCTTACCAAAGATGGAACATATATTGTAGAGGGTAACAGGAGCATCCAGGATTTCCATGATTGATGGCTTCTCTAGTTACAATCAAATCTCTGTTCTGCCTGAGATAGGGAAAAGACAACATTTACCACTCCATGGGGCACATTCATATATGCTAAAATGCCTTTTGGATTGATGAATGCAGGGGCAACATTTCAGCGTGCCATGGACATATCTTTGATTGGGGGAAAAGGATAAGTTTGTGGTCATCTATCTGGATGACATCACAGTCTTTTCCAATTCTGATAAAGAACATTGTTGTCATCTCAGGAAGGTTTTTCTGAAATGAAGGAGTTTTGGCCTTTCATTGAATCCCAAAAAATATTTGTTCGCCATAAAGGAGGGAAAGTTATTGGGCCACATAGTATCAGCAGAAGGAGTCAAAATTGATCCTAGCAGAGTTGAATCAATCCAAGCCTTGGAAATCCCAAGATCCAGGAAAGAAGTCCAGTCTTTCCTTGGTAAGATTAATTTTCTAAGGAGGTTTGTTTCTAACTTTGTTGAGGTGGTAAAGCTTATAACAACCATGTTGAGAAAGGAAAATGAAGTGAGGTGGACCCCTGAATCTCAAAATTCCTTTGAGTAGATAAAGAAAGCCTTGATTGAATCTCATGTGCTTATTAGTCCCGATTACTCAAAGGATTTCCTTATTTTCTCCTTTGCCTCATTTGACAAGGTGGCTGTTGTTTTATTACAGAAAAACGAGGCCAAGCTAGAGCATCCTATCGCCTATTTTATCAGAGCACTAAGGAATTTCGAGGTCAGGTACAACGTTATGGAGAAGCAGGCCTATGCCCTAGTAAAGGCTCTCAAAGCCTTTAGAACCTATGTCCTGCAGTCAAAAATCATTGCCTATGTCCCCTCAGCTGTTGTTAAGGACATTCTTATTCAGCCTGATATAGACGAGAGGAGGAGTAAATGGATAGCCAAGATCCTTGAGTTTGATTTGGAAATAAGGCCTACCAAATTAATCAAAGGTCAAGCTTTAGCCAAGCTGTTGGCTGAAGAAAATTGAAAATCTTTGGGGGTAAGTTTCATCAATGAATGCTCAGAAAATCAGCAGGGTCAACTGTCTGATGTAGACCCTCAAGAAGAACCCCCGTTGGCTTGATGTCCTTGGTATAAGGATGTCATATATTTTCTTCAAGAGTTGCGGCCTCCAAAGAAAAAAGGCAAGAGCTCTGAAGCTCAAAGCAGTCAAATACTGCCTTGTCGATCAAGTTTTATATTGGAAAGACCCCCTGGGGGTGCTTTTAAAATGTATGAATCCACAAGAGGCTAAAAGGATCATTGTTGAATTTCACAATAGCCTATGTGGAGGGCACCATTTCTGGAAGACCACAACCTACAAAATCCTCAGGGTTGGGTACTACTAGCCCACCTTATTCACTGACGTCTGCAAAAAGGTCAAAGCCTGCATCAAATGCCAAATATTCTCAGGAAAGCAATAGCTTAATCTCTGCCTTTAAATCCTGTAGTTGTTTCAGGACCTTTCCAGTAGTGGGGCCTAGACTTCATTGGAGAAATCCACCCTGCTTCCAGTCGGCAGCACAGATGGATCCTAACTTCCACAGATTTCTTTACTAAGTGGATAGAAGCTATCCCCACCAGGAGTGCTTCCCACAAGGTAATCATTGTATTCCTGGAAGACCTCATCACAAGATTTGGCTGCCCAAGCAAGATTGTTATTGATAACGCAACCTCTTTCAAGTTTGAACCATTAGCCAAATTCTGTGAGCAATTCGGGATCAAACTAATCCACTCCACCCCATACTATCCCCAGGGAAATGGTTTAGTAGAGTTCTCCAACAAAATCCTAATAAGGATCATCAAAACACTGTTGGAGGACAACAAAAAGGCTCGGGATTCAAAGTTGAAATTCTCTCTATGGGCCGATCGAGTAACCACAACGAGATCTATAGGCATCTCCCCTTTCCAATTAGTCTATGGAACAGAAGCTGTTTTTCCTTCTCAGCTAGCCATTCCTGTAGCAAAATTCCTCCAGGATTATCAAGAGGAGCCTGATGATATGATCAGAAGAATTCATCAACTGGTAGAGGTCCAATAGGCCAGAGAGTAAGTGATGAACAAAATTCAGGACCATCAGCAGAAGATCAAGCAGGTTTTTGATAAGAAGGCCAAGAAGGAAGATTTCCAGATAGGAGATCTGGTACTAAAATGGGATGCTCCTAAGCAAGACAAGGGAAATAATGACAAATTTGAAGCCCTATGGGTCGGGCCCTTCAAAATCTCTGAAGTATTTTCAAATAATACCTACAAGTTATGAGATTTGAAGGATCAAGAAGTCTTCAATGGCCCTATGAATGGGCATTTCCTGAAGAGATGTTTCTCTTGAGCCACACATGGATCTTCTATGGTTGTAAATATTGTTTTTCTTTTTATCTTTAAGTTTTAAATAATGACTCCATAGCCCAACAACAGGCACTGAAGATACAAAAGAGTTCTCGACAGCCCACAGGGGGCGTGCCATCCCCCATGGAGCCTAATGTTAACACATAATAATGTATGGGGTAATTTCCTAAAGGAAGCATCCCCTTGGGAAAAGAAAGAGATTCAAAAAACCCATTTTTCCCAAAGTTTAGAGGGTGGGCACGTCATTTTAGCGAGCAGGCAGTTTTGGACAGCCAAGATCTGCCCACCTAGATCTATGACTTAGGTTTCATTCTAGAGCCCCCTCGCCATTCTACCTTTAACGAAGGGGGGNTGGTATTGACGTGGGGCCCCCCTCCTGTCGTGTCACCTTCTGTACCATTTTCTCCCTTGCCATATGTTCTCCACTTGACCACATGAGATGGCCCATTTCCTTTGGCTCCCCCTCATCCTCCAACATCTATCCTGCTCCCTTCCACGTCAACCCCCCATAAATAATGTGTCCCCCCATTACCATTATATCCTGTCACCTTCGCTCCTTATTCTTGCCATGTGTCTCACCCCTGTTGTTTCCATGATCACTCCCTTTCCCCTCTCCACGCCTTATCCATTAGATCGTTCAGCTGATCCAGGTGGCACCATGAGAAGACCTCCACGTCCCAAAGGGCAGAGTTGACCAGGATTGTTCCTGATCCCAAGAAAGCAGTTATTGAAGTTGTTGGAGGTGGTTAGACATCATCTTCGCCATAAATGGAAAGTCCAGCAAAGGATTAAAAGCATATCAATTCATTTGCAGGATATTCAGGAGTTTCATTGCGTCTTTCATAAGTGCACGATCATTCAGAGCCTACATGCGTAGACTGTCAGAAGAGATGCAAACGCAATGTTTTTAATGCAGTGTCTCATTTTCACTGTTGTTGTTTTGTTTTGAGTATATATAGGCATTTTCGCCACTTTGTAATCTATCGATGGTTGAGCTAGGCTCCCGATTGTAAAGTTTTAACGAAGCACTGGTTGCTCTGGTTATGTATGGTCACTTGAGACTTCTTGCCTTATGAATGTCAGCCTCTTTCCATCCCTTTGTTTACACTGTGTTAGAATAGCTCGGAATTGGAGGATCCAGTTGAGTTGCGTTGTTATAGGATGATGTATGTTGGATCACTGTAATAGTTGCATTGTTTCTAATCAGTTTTGGTATTTTCTCAACACTGAATGATTTGGAATTGGAGGATCCAGTCAAGTCACCCTTCAGTTTCCCGAAACTCTGAACCAAGAGGACCTTGTATTCTGAGTTTTTCTTCCTCAAGCTACTGAAAGGCCTGATGCCCAAGGCAGTCTTGCTCACTCATCTCACCAAGTCTTCCACCTGCTCATTTTACAATCAACTCACTGACGAAAGTTAGATCGATACCTCTTTTGTCTTTTTACATACCAGGCCTGTTTCCCTGAGGTAGAGCGATATCTTCTTGGGTCTCTACCCATTCGATCACCCCATTAAATTTATTCATGACATTAACTGATGGGCGTTGGGATCTGCTCCTATCACAATCCAGGAGTGACTTCTAATGCTAACACATGTGACGTACCACATACCATCATGACGTGACGTGCCACATACCACCACAAGCGAAATGAATTATACTATCCATCCATGGGTGTTGTATCTGCAGATGTAATTTCCTTCATGTCTATCCACTTCGATCAACTATGGGGCCCAAAATCCAATGGATAGGGTCGACATCAATGAAAACAACTGATATTCCAACAAAATTCGTTAGGACCGAAACGACAACCTCACAGGGATACAAATTCCCTTGCTTTTTTATAGAGGTGGTAGTCCTCTTTGTTTCAAAATTTTCTTGGAATTCTAATTTTTTTAGAATAATATAGGACCTTGAGGAAGTTCGCCATGATATTCAAAGAAAAATAAAGATTACGGAAAAATAAAAATATATATATTTTTAAAGAGGATTCCTGAGAGATGACCAGGAACCTCACACATCACATACTTGAAAAATATAGACAAAATTTCTTCACATATTTTTTATCATATAAAATAAAAGAAGATGGTATGCATGCATAAGAGAACTTTAATAAAGTAAACACATGGGGAGCTCAAATAAAGATAATGATAGATCAATCTCAAATATTTTATACTCAAAACTCAGAATTATAAAATATAATCAAAATTGATCCTGAAATAGATCTCTTGGGATTTCTAAAAAATATAGAGTCGGTTACAAAGCCTTGAAATTTAAATGTGTTTGTCCTTAGGACTGGGATTGGGGCTCCCATGGACCATAAAGAAAATATAAACACGAAGTAATTTGTGGAAATAAGATGGTGGGAGACGACAGAGTAGCAAGACCTGGAAAGAAGAGAGGGAGAAGTTATTATATTTTGGTTAAACCTTTCTATTCAAAGAAGCGTAGTAACTGGATGAAAAACTGATAAAGAAAGAAATATATGATCAACATGAAATTACTATGATGGTCTCTCTCTCCTTTCACTTTCTTGTTGTTGTCCTTTTATTGTCTTCATTGACGGTTATATGAACCATCTTGTTAGCACTCCATAAATTTATTTGGCTGAGAAAACAAATGACAAAGGTAACCTATAGACCAACTTTAAGAACGAAAATTAGCCTTTACGACCTAGAGAGGGATCTCTCTAAGACTTGGTCTCTAACAGATGATGTCTTTGAATTTTCAGCTAGGTTTATTGTGTTTGTGAAATGTTTTGGGCTTCGCTGGAAAGGAAATACAGAACATTGGGCCATGGAGTCAAATTTCTGAAAACGAGAGAAATAAATGACTTGGGAAATGAAACTTTTAGAGGATAAAGGATAAGAAGGAAATGGTCTTTCAATTCAAATTTCATTGTGTGTGGCGAAAGAAAGAGTACATAAAGCAACTCAGAGCACCATTGAAGATGAATTCTAAATTTACTTAGAAGAAAACATAGAGTTTAAATGGAGAAGTCTAAAGCACCCGCTATGAATTCTAGACTTATTAAACATTCCAATTTAAACAAAGGAAAGGCATGAATATATAGAAAATAAGAAGTACATACACAGAAGAGATCATAATACATCAAACCACCACAATTAGAATATTTTCATCAAAGCCTTAGGACTTCTGCATTATATTTCAATCGGGTTCGAAGATTACATTCAATAGTATACTGTCTACACAACTTTTCCAACCAAACTCACTTACATTGAAAATATGAAATATATAGAAAAAATTGTGCCCCTTGGGCTTCCATGTTCCAAACTACTACTCCTGGAATTTCAGTTTCGGTTACTCCCTCCCAGATGACCTTTCGAATAGAACTTACTAAGAATGGAAACCCAACTGCACCCAATCATGTCATAATTGATGTCTTTATCATGATCGTTTGATCATCAGTAAGATTTAATCATTAGGAGGTGATGTGTCAATGTTTCTCCTTTATGTGGTTACCCGAATGATCGAGCACATTGTCAGAATTTTGCCACCTAGTGTAACAAGCTTTGGTTGCTGTCGTGCGATCATTGGTTGTAGTATGCATGTGGAAAATTGGTATGGAATATGACTGTGGGCTTTCACTCGTGATTTGCAAGTGGCAACGACGATCGAGGGGCACACATCTCCTTCAAAACTATTATGCGTTTCTCCTGCACTTGTTCTTCTTGACATGTGGGTTACAACATCTGCATGAAAAATTTCCACCGCATGGGTGCCTAACATACTTCTTGTTTCTCAGTAGAAAATGTGACACGAGGGGAGAAATATTACATGCCACGTTCAAAAAGATAAAAATGGGGTCAAGTTGATTATTTCGCTGGCCTCACATGCAATATTGATACTCTAAGCATTTTCCTAAGAGACCAGTTTCATCTTTTCAAATTTTTCACCTGCCTCCGCAATACTACATTCCCTTTTATATTTGTTTGAGCACTGGTAGGATCCGTGCGAACTTTTTCCATGGTCGGTCCACATTCCTTGAAGTTCTCTGTGATCCTTTCCTATGACATCCTATGTTCCTCGTGCAGCCGAATGATCATGTCTTGCACTTCATTAAGTTGTTTCTTGAGCCAATTTGCATTTCCTTCTTGGCTCTGCAATGTTGTTGTTTCGAAGGTCCTCTCTGCTAGTTGTCTTCTCAATTCCTTGTTCTCCTGGTATAATTCAGTGATAGCGAGTTGTGTCTGTTTCAGCTGTTGTGACGACTCCTACACCTCCATGCTTTCAGTGCCCGGCCTTCTCTGTCTTTCACCGATTCCCCATCTTGAACCTTCAATAGTTTCTATCCAAACAATGTGCATGAGTAATTTCTCAGCAACACATTGGGTGTGTGGTTTGTTTGGAGATAGGGTCTCCTCGGGCTTCCTAATCAACCTCGGCCTGCCTCTTTTCTGGGGTACTGGTTGTTGGGATGATGAGTCTTCTATTGATTTTCCTTTTCCTATGGCCTCTTCCATTCTTGACTCCATGCTACGAAATGTTGTTCCCCCATGGGTGGAGGGAAATATCCTTTGGGGTCCCTGTGGATATCGACTGAAATTAGGAATGAATCCTAGTATTTTCCTAGCCGTCTCAATTCCTCAACCACCAACAACTTAATTAATTATATATGAAATAAATTCTTCATCGGTTGGTCTGCTTCGGCCTGGATGTTTCCCACCATTCCTCCTAGGCTTTGGTGAAAGAAGAAAGGTAAGTTCAAAGGCCTTTTCCCTACTAAATGCATCATCATCTTGATGTGATGTGGGTATATTCTGCCTAACCTTCTTTCACAGATGAAGTAACTTCTAATCACCTTTAGGATCTTCTGAAAAGGCTCTCAGAGATACTGACTCGAGACACCTGATCTGATTTTTCCATTCAAGAAGTTTGGATTGATGAATTCTTTGTATCAAAATACACCTAAAGGCATGCCCTTAGACCACCTTTCACCACGTAGAGGGATCTCCATCACAGATGACAAAGTTTCCTCCATCACCCGGAATGTGATTCCTGCAATGATCATGTGTAACCCATTAAATATGAGAGTGAATTGTTCATCCAATTTCACATTGTATCCTTGGATTTTCTCGCAATAGTGCATACACTCGACCTATTCAAAAGATGCCCTGACATTTGGATCTTTTTTTATTAATGCCAAGTCCTAAGGTATGAGCCTCACATCTCTGCCACTTCACTCCTTCTTCCTTATGTCTTGGGATTTTCTCATGATGCACACATTTATTTGTTTTGCGCACACACAACAATGAAATATGACAACCTCTTCATGCAGCAAATGGAGAATGATATACTTCGCAGAGACCTAGCGGAGTGGGAGTGGCGGAATTTTTGTGCAACAAGAAAAAATAACTCTAGGCTTTTACTGCGCGACTGTCATGCACTATGAAGACGTTAGGCGTAGAATCAGGTCGACGCTGTGATAAACAGTAACAGTAGGCTCGTCACAGTAGGAAAACATAACAAAAAATTCTAGCATGGTGGAAAAGCGCTACGACACTAGTGGCGAACCAGGGAAATTTGACGCAGAAAACAATTCGACGTGACAGGAAAGGATTCTGAGGAAGAAAGGATTACTACAAGAGAAACTATCGCCCAACAGACTGTTAAGGTTTAAGATATTAGGTTTCTTTTCAATTTACTAGATAACCATAGCATAGATAGGATCATTGAGAGAAACACAATCACAAGATACACAACATTTATCTTAGGAATCCCTTATGGGGGAGAAAACCCAACAAAGTTTTTTTAATATATATAGCCAATACAATGCCAAGACAATAAACCAAACACTAGAGAATATCCAACACTGGGCAATGCGCTTATCTCTATTCCTTCTTCTAGCAACTAGCAACTGCAACTTCCTTCAAACTTGCGCACTAGATGAGTGATTTGAGTGAGTGATCAAATGAGGCGTTGGCTTCCTTTATTTATACAAACTGGCAGGAGCTGGAAAGGTGTCTCTTCACTGGGCAGGGCTGACTTGTCTTCTGAGTGGTTAAAACCACTTTAAATTTCTTGGGGGCCAACTTCTAAATTTGCATAATATATTTAGGGTTTGACCAATCCGCAAAAGGGGATTTGGTCAATTACAATGTCCGACATGATCAATCCACAAAAGGGGATTGATATAATGAATAATAACTCAATAATAAATAGAATACTCTTTGTAGTTACAATATTTCAACACTCCCCCTTAACAAGAAGTGTATTTTGCAACATCATCAGGAGAGAGAGAGGGAAACAACATCAACAACATCTGGAACATTGACTGGAATATCTATAAATCATCAAAAAAAATTCTCATCATCAATATCATCATTCACAACAGGGAGCTGGAATGACATCATCATCATCTGCATCAACATGGATTAGTATAACACTAATACATCAGCATCAATAATAGCACAAGGCTGATACAACATCAACAATAGAAATATCACAACACAAAGGTTGGAGCATCATCAACAACAACAACATCACAACACGAAGGCCGGAGTATCATCATCAACAACAACAACTCAACATGAGTCCTGGAGTATCATCAACATCATCATTAGGATGGAAATATTCAGCATGAAGATGGCATCTCAACAACATTAGCACAAGGCTGGAAATATTAAGCACAAAGCTAGAATCTCAACAACATCAACACAAGGATGGAAATATTTAGCACGAGGCTGGAATCAAAACAACATCAACATGAGGCTGGAAATATTCAACACAAGTTTGGAATCAAAACAACATCAACACGAAGCTAGAAATATTCAGCATGAGTTTGGCATCACAACAACATCAGAACGAAGCTGGAAATATTCAGCACTAGGCTGGCATCAACACTACTCCCCCTTTCGAGGGAGATCCTTCCAGACTACACCAACCTTATCTCGAATGTGCTCAAAATTTACACTAGATAGAGGCTTGGTCAACACATCAACAACCTATTCATCTGTGCTAACATACTGGAGCTTTATTGCTCCTCTCTGCCCCATATCAAGGATGTAATGATATCGGATCTCTATGTATTTTTAATTTTCATGGAACACATGGTTATTTGTCATCTTTATGCAACTTTGGTTATCACATAGGATCATGGTTGCTTCCATCTCCAGATCGAATAGACGTGTCAACAACTTCTGAATCCATATGGCTTCACAATTGGTGGAACATGCAGCAATGTATTATGCTTTTGTCATGCTGAGAGTAATGCTTGATTGCTTCATACTCTACCATGAGATCATGGCTAACCCCAGATTGAAACAACATCCTGAAGTGATATTTCTGTCAGAGACACTTTTAGCCTAGTCTGAATCAGTATAACCACTCAGTCTGAAGTCATGATCTCCATTATAACTGAGACCACAATCTAATGTACCCTTAAGGTACCTCATCACATGTTTTGCAGCAACCAGTTGAACATGTCTGGGCTCTACCAGAAATTGACTCAAGTTGTTCACAACAAAACATATATCTAGCCTGGTGTTCATCAGATACATCAACAATCCAATGATTTTTCTGCACAATGTAACATCAATCAATTTTGATGAAGTGTCAACCAAGAGCTTAAACTTTGTTTCCATGGGTGTAGTCATGGATTTGCACTCCAACATATCAAATATCTTCAATATTTCAAATGCATACTTCCCTTGGTTAAGGAAGATCTTCTCTGGGCTCTGCCAGACCTCAAGAACTAAGAAATAGTGCATTAGGCCAAGGTCTTTCATCTCAAATTCTGCAACAAGCTTCTTCTTACAATCAGTGATGAGATTTTCTTATCCAGTTAAGAATAACTCATCCAAATACAACAACAATATAGTAGGGTCATCATTCATAACCTTGAATTAAAGGTTAGAATCAACTTTACTCTTAGTAAAGCCCAAGCTTGTTAGGAAACTACGAATCCTTCCATACCAAGCTCTAGGAGCTTGCTTCAATCCATATAGATCCTTCTTCAACAAGACATGAGTTTTCTTGTCTTCAACTTGAAACCCTTGAGGTTTTTCTATATACACTTCTTCTTCAATGACACCATTCAAGAAAGTTGTTTTCACGTCCATCTGGTGTAACTTCCGCTTCATCTTAGCTGCAAGAGCTATGATGATTCTGATTGAAGTTTATCTGGCTACATGAGAAAATGTCTCTTCATAATCAATGCCTTCCTTTTGAGAAAATCCACAAGAAAAAAACCTTGCTTTATATTTCTCAATACTTCCATCAACAACATGTTTTATTTTGAAAATCCATTTGGAAGATACCACATCCTTGCTCTTGGGTCTGGGAACTATTTCCCATACATCATTCTTTATGATGGATTGGTATTCTTCTGTCATGGAAT
>JASDQU010504819.1:6450-17551 GCA_032191745.1 Picea mariana | reverse complement strand
CCTGACTGGTTCTGCAACTCTGGGAGCCACATGTTCTTCTTGATATACTTCTTCAAGCTGGCATCTTCTTGATTTCTTGAGTGTTTCATCTTCATCAAATATTGCATCCTTGTTGATCTCAATATGATTATAACCTGGTATATAGACGTTGAAGTCCTTGGAGACCTCACAGTATCGAACAAATATTCTCGTATTTCCTAAAGGGTCTAACTTGGTTCTCTTCTTTTTCAGAATATGTACAAATACTGGACAACCAAATATTTTGAGATGGCTTAATTCTTGCTTCTTTCCGAAGAACATCTCTTCAGGGGTCTTGAACCCAAGTGCACTATGGGACAATTTTTTTTGTACATACACTATTGTTTTTGTTGCTTATGCCCATAAGTGCATTGGAATATCTTGATCATGGATCAGAGTGTTCATTGCTTCCATTATAGTTATGTTCTTTCTTTCTGCTACACTATTTTTGTTGAGGATTGTAGGGATTAGTGATCTCCCTCTTGATCCTGACATCTTTGTAAAATTTTGAAAAATCTTTTGAGGTGTATTCTCCTCCATTATCTTACCTGAGTATCTTGATCTTTCTTTCAGAGAGATTCTCTATCAAAGCTTTGAATTCCTTGAATTTACTGAACACTTCATCTTTTGATTTCAAAAAGTAAACCCAGGTTTTGCGAGAATAGTCATCAATAAAAAGATACATAGTATACATAATCACTGATGGAGGTTGATAGAATTGGGCCACATACATCTAAGTGAATGAGCTCTAGGACTCCTTTATTATCTCTCTTTGGGAAAGGGTTCTTGATGTTCTTTCCTTGTGCACATCCTTTGCATACACCTTCATGGTCAACCTTGAATTCTGGTAGACCTATGAATACCTTGCTTACATATGGTAATGCTTTGTAGTTGATGTGAGCTAGTCTTGTATGCCAAATTTCACATGGATTCTCAATGGAATGGGTCAAGGTTGCTTCTGAGTGACCCTTTAGCTTATACAAGCCACCTTCTTCTTTTCCAATGACAATTGATTCTTCCATGGTTTTTCCTTTGGGCCACATAAGAACTTCTCCATCTATGAAAGAAAATTTGAAGCCTCTCTTCTCTAAAGTTGAGATAGAAAGTAAGTTCTTTGTTAATCCTGGTACATATAGTACATCCTTAATCTTCATTGGGGTCCCTTAATCAAGTTTGTAATTTGATTCTCCTACTACTTTGATAGGGTATTGATAATCATCTCCAAGTGTAACTTTCTGGGGAAATTATTTTCTGTAAGGAAGAGAGAATGTCTCTTTGACCTGTCATACTCTTGGAAGCACCACTGTCTATGAGCCAAGTTTCCTCACCAAGTGACATTGATCCTAAAAGGGAAGAGATTAAGACATAGTCTTCAATCTGTTCCTTTATCATCTTTGTGGGTGGATCTTCATATTCAACTACATGGGCATGGTGCCTCTTGTTTCTCTTCTTGTATTCTTCTTATCTAGATGGAAAATTCTTAGCAACATGTCCCATCTTTTCACAATGGTAACATTGGTAGGATGAGAAATATTTTTCTCTTCTTTGACATTTTTGAAACTTCTGGAATCTCCTTGGAGGGTGAGATTCTTTATGTATGAATTTTTTTTGGGGGTGAGACTCCTTATGCGTTTCTTTATGGAAGTAATACCTCTTTCTTACTCCTTTAGTATGAGTATCTAGGGATTTATATTCATCTCTTGATAACAATGCTTCTCGATTAGCTACTCTTTCTTCTTCTTGAACACATTCTTCCCAAAGACTGTCAAAGTGTAGTTCTCCTTTCTGGCACAAATAGTTTGTATGAATGTATCCCATGGTATTGTGATACCATTAAGGGATGCCATTATAAGTTCATATTCATCTATATTATCTTCAATTGCTTCTATTTGTTCTTTGAATTGTGATATTCTGGAGAAATATTCCTGAATTGTTTCTCCTTTCTGCATTGTACTTTTGAGTTGAGTTCTTAGATTCATCTTTCGATTGATTTTATTTCCTTCATACATCATGTTTAGGGCATCAAACATTTATTTTGGAGTCTTATTTGAATCCACTTGAGGAATCAAGTGATATTTAATAGAATCTGCAATGATTATTTTGGCCCTAACTATGTCATTTTGGTGTTTTGCTTTAGCTGCAGTATCGACAGGTTCTAGTACATCTTCTTTAATGAATCTTGCTAGGTCATTCTCTTCAAGAATGAGTGAAATCCTATACTTCCAGGCATGAAATTTTTCCACACCTTCTAGCTTGTCAACAAGCTTAGTGCTTGCAGACATCTTTACCTGGAGCTAGGAAACTGACCAAAAATTGAAAATGCTCAGAATTTAACTTTGAACTTAACAGGAGGTGCACTTGGTTGAGGCGAGTATCTTGGTGCAGTTGGATTTCAGAAAATCCAAATTTTTCCCCTTCAAACTTGACCAATGAAATTATGGACTGGTAATTCTGGTTTTCTGGTACTTCTAGTTTTCAGGTACTTATGGTTTTCTAGTTTTTATGGTACCAGTGAAAACTAGGGTTTCACTTTCTAGGAGTTCTATCCACTTAAAAGGTACATTGAAGGTGCCAATGATTTCCCTAGGCTAGGGTGCACTTTTCTAGATGATTTTTGGGCTGAAAGATGCTCTCTTCAGCTTAGCCCTGATTCCATGTTAAGGTTTAAGATATTAAGTTTCTTTTCAATTTAATAGATAACCATATCATAGATAGGATCACTGAGAGAAACACAATCACAAGATACACAACATTTATCCTGGGAAACCCTCATGGGGGAGAAAACCAAGCAAAAAATTCCTTAATATAGATAGCCAATACAATGCTAAGACAATAAACCAAACACTAGAGAATATCAAACACTGAGAAATGTGTTTGTTTCTCTTCCTTCTTCTAGCAACTGGAAACTACAACTTCCTTCAAAATTGTGCACTAGATGAGTGAGATGAGTGAGTGATCAAATGAGGCATTGTTTTCCTTTATTTATACAAACTGGCAGGAGATGGAAAGGTGTCTCTTCATTAGGCAGGGCCGACTTGTCTTCTGAGTGGTTAAAACCACTTTAAATTGCCTGGGGGGTGACTTCTCAATTTGCATAATATATTTAGGGTTTGACCAATCTGAAAAAGGGGATTTGGTCAATTACAATGCCCGACATGATCAATCCACAAAAGGGGATTTATCTAATGAATAATAACTCAATAATAAATAGAATACTCTTTGCAGTTACAATATTTCAACATAGACTAGCTCACGACAATCTCCAACGGGCTTGAAACCATGACTGAAAACGGGGGAGACACGTCAATCTTGACTGAACATAATCATAACATAGTTGATGGTAATCAACCTTCCCACAACAAAAAGACCCAGGACTAGCAGGAAAAATCATAGACAATGCACAAAATCGGATGGTAAAAGACAAACACGTAGGGTGACTGGTATTTATAATTGAAAGGGCGAGGGATGGAATCATGACAGAGGAAGCTGAATCCATGGTGAAGAGAAGTTTTGAAGCAGCCTGAAGATTTTTGCATAACACTTGCGTGACGGGTACACTTCAAAATGTGTAAAGTACAAATGATAAGAGTTGTAGAGTATATGTGATATAAGCACCGTGATTTCTTAATCTTTCTGACTTCATAATTAGTTGATGACGGTCATTGTATATGTCATTTTTACCTTTACTCTAACAACTTTCCTCGACCTCTGGCACGTAAATTCCCTCTTTCTGACAGGACTTGACCTTTTGGGAAAAATACCTTTACAATTCACACATGGTTAATTATGTTGCCCTTTTCCGGCTCCAAGGGCCAGACCCACCACTTGTTGATTTTGACCCATTCATTGTTCAGTACCTGACCTCACACGCTTCGACGAATGACCCTGACTCATCTAGGAATAACTCTAACTGAAAAATGACGATGCTAACAACTAGCTCCAATGGGGATGCTATCCTCCTGGTGAGGTGGCAAAGAACAACAGACCAAGTGTCTGACCATTGGGATTTATTTGACTTGCAGACTCTAAAACAATGAAAAATATTCACCCTAGACCTCTTTGACACAATCATGACTAGACTCAGCATAAACTTAGGGTCTTCACTTCGGGCTTCAATTTTCTGCTAACTACTGACTTGAAACGTCTTCTTTGAAAACATAAAAAATGGTTATTTACAATGACATGAAAAACTGAAACAGACCATAATAAACCAAATAATGTTTAAGGAACCTACCATTCACAGGTCCCCCACCAGTGAGTTCTCCATTAATATCTTGTAGCAAATATGTGTTTTTCCCATGATACACGACAATCCTGAATGGCTCCATCCAAAGATGATCAAACTTTCCATGTTTCCCTTTGTCTTCATTCCTTGTGTCCCACTTCAGCATTAGATCATTTACCTCGAAGTAATCCTGCGTAGTGTGTCTGTTGAAAATATTCTCCATCCTGTATTGGTGGAGTTTTGATCAGTTGAAAACTTGCTCCCTCATTTTGTACACATGAACCAATTGGTTTATCCCCCTCTAAGACTCGTTTGGTTTGGCTTCTTTCTCTTGCAATAGTCTCCTGACCGATAATCCCAACGAGGTGGGGAAAACTTCCTCCACGCCATACACAATTTGGAAAGGAGATGTTTATATGGGCTTCTTAGTAGTGATTATGTCAGCCCATAGTGCATAGATAAGCTTCTTGTGCCAAGCCTTCTTGTTGTCCTACAGGAGCCTTTTAATATTCATGGTTAAAATTTTGTTGGATGATTCCGCCAATCCATTACCCTATGGGTAATAATCCGTAGAATGTCCCAACGTTATGTTGTAATCGTTAAAAAAATTCTCCATATTCTTATATTTGAACGTCGCTGCATTTTCCATGATGATCTTGACCAGGCAACCAAATCTAGACAGGATATTGGTCTCCAAAAACTGAATGATGACTGTGTCAGTACCTTGCCTGATGGGGACCGCTTTGATCCATTTGGTGAAATAATTTATGGCCGTTAGTATCCATCTATGCTAGATTGAAGATGATGGATGAATTTCTCCTATAAAATCCACACCCCATTACATAAAGGGTGCTTCGACAAAGATAGTATTTAACAACATGGGTTGCATCTTTCTTTTCCCATCAAATATCTGGCATTCGTGGAAACTGGAAAATTCTTTGTATACATCTGCAAAAATATTGGGCCAATAGAATCCTACCCTCAATAGTTTTTGCACGATGGTCTTCCAGTAATGATGCACCTAGCATTCCTTTTTGTGGAACTCCTTGATAGCTCGTTCTCTATCTTCTTCCAGCAAACAATTTAGCAAGATCCATGTTGGAACCTTCCAATATAGAGAGTTGTAAAAGATGCAACACTTAGCCGCCTTTAACTTCAAAAACATGGCCTTGGTTTTTCTCAACCCTGGAGAAGCTTGAACATTTCTCAATACATAAATAATGTCAGTGTACCAAGGTGAATCGATGAATTATGAGATACCTGCGAGACTGATTCTTCTTGCGGATTCTTTGATAGATCAACAATGAAATTTACCCCCAAAACATCACATTTCGACTGGGCCATCAATTTTCCAAGCCCTTGACCCTTAATCAACTTTGTAGGCTTGATTTCGAGGTCATATTCCAGCATGACTATGATCCATTTACCCCTTCTCCCCTCAGAGTCAGGCTAAGTCAGGATATCCTTGACGAAATTGCTAGGCACATAAACGATGACGCGGGAATGAAGTATATAAGTCCTAAATTCCTTGAGGGCCTTCACCAAGGTGTACACTTTTTTTTCCATGATATCATACCTTAGTGGGGATTCTCTCAATGTCCTGCTGAAATAGGCTATAGGATTTTTGAAATTCTGCTCATCCTTCTGTAACAAGACGCCAACGATGGTGTGTTTTGAGGCGAAGGATAATAAGATAAATTCCCTTATGAAATCTGGGTTGGCTAATACAGAAGCTTTGGTCGGTGCCACCTTTATGTCTTCAAATGAATTCCTAGCTTCAGGGGTCCATTTTATCTCATTACCTTTCCTAAGAATACTCATGATGTGCTTTATAATCTCGGTTAGATTTGGAATGAACCTCCTCAGAAAATTCACCTTTCCCAGGAAAGACTACACCTCTTTCTTGCTCCTAAGAGTGTTGATCTCCATAATGCCTTCAAACCTGTTGGGATCTATCTTTATGCCTTCCTTTGAGATGATGTGTCCCAACATATTTCCTTCTTGCATCCCAAAATTTAATTTATTTGGATTTAATGAGATGCCAAACTTTCTGCATTTCTGGAAAACCTTCCTCAGATGTTCAAGATGGTGTTCATCGTAATCTTAAAACTCCATGATGTCGTCCAAGTAAATCAAGATAAACTTGTCTTTCTCCTTGGAAAATTCTATATCCATGGCCCTTTGGAAATTTTCTCCAACGTTCATAAGCCCAAAAGGAATACTTTCATACATGAACGTACCCCATGGTGTCGTAAAGGTTGTCTTCTCCTGGTCGTTTGGGTGCACCATGATCTGATTGTAACCAGAAAAACTATCCAGCATTGACATTTTCTGGGACCCAACTACCTTCTACAGGATGTAATCCATCTTGGGAAGCAGGTAGTTGTCTTTGAGGGACACTCTATTCGGGTTCCGAAAATCCATGCATAACCTTATTTTGCCACTCTTCTTCCTTACAGGCACAAGGTTGGCCAGCCACTTTGAAAATATCAGAGAAACAATAATTTCGGCCGCAAATAGTTTCTTTACCTCCTTTTCAATCAGTGGTAGCAACAGGGGGTTAATCCATCTTAGGTTTTGTTTGAAAGGTTTTTGATATTCCTTGATGGGAATCACATGATGAATTACTCTAGTGTCATAGAATTTCAAGTCTTCATATATCCATGCAAAAACGTCAGGGAAATATTTCATGAGGTTGATATATCTCTACTTGATCTCAGGACTGAGTGTCTTCGAAAGTCTGATTATCTTAGAATTCTCTTGAGTCTTGATGTTGCAATCCTCGATATCTGAACATCATTCTTAGTGATCCTGGGATTTTTGGCTACATCGTTTTCATCAAACATCTTTTCTAATGGAACCAAACCTTTGGGAATAATGTTGTTTTTAATTTGCACTATATCCCTTCCATCTATCTGGTTCGAAAAAGGTTCATCATTACTGCGCGCAGATGTGTCTCCATCATCTCTGCAACAACACTCATCATTGATATTCATGTTAGCGAACTCGTCTCTCATTTGGAGGAACCTCTCCATCTTTTTGTCTTCTTTAAACAGTTGCCAATATTTGATGTTGTTGGGTAATGCGGGCCTGCGTTTGACTTCAATTTCATACTTCCTATTGGGAAAAATTGGAATTTTAAACACTAAAGCTGAGGTGGCCAGGGAATCTACAATTTGATTTCCCCCCCTAGGGATCAGTGGCAAATTATACTTTGAGAACTCTTCAAGGAGGACCAGCACTAGATTTCTATATGCTCTTAGTCTGGGATGCTTCTCTTTTAGCACTATGTAATTCCCAGAGGTTGTCAAGGGAAGAAGAAATTAACAGAGGTAACTTACCAAAACCACTTTCGAAACTAGGATCTAGCCCTGCCAGTTTCAAAGAGGGATCTCTCTGTAGAATTTAGTTATGTTTGAGTTTTAAATATTAGGCTAGTTAAAATAATTTGAGTTTGTTTGTTTGTTTATAAAGATTGGCTGAAGAATTTGCATTAAACTTTTGTTGGATCATGTTGTCATTGATGCCAATGATTTGATTGATTAATGTCAAAGGATTGATGTCAAGTGATTAAGTGATTGATTGAGGTCAATGAATTTATTGATAGGCTTGATTGATTGATGATTGATGAACAATGTATATGTATTGTCCTTGATGAGAATGATAGATGTAAAATGGAAACCAATCGATGAATATGGATCAATAAGTTATCATTGATATGATGCATAGATGAGCATGGATCAATGAGTTGTCCTTGATACATGATGAAGATGGATTCATTTGTATATGATGCACAGTTTGTTTGATGTAAAGATGACTCATTACTTTTGTCTTTTTTGATAAGAAGTACAAATGGATGAACTCCAAAGTGGTCCCCTTATGGTGAAAGCCCTCATGGGAAGACGCTTTGCGGTTGAGTTGTGGTTGAGAGAACCCATGATTGTAGTGGAATAATGAGATGAAGATCAATGATTTTGTTGGTGAAACTATCCTCGATGGATAGTGCTTGTCATGCCATTTTCGATGGTATGTGGAATGCCACATAACTCCTCATGGTTTGAGAGTTATGGCCATACGAAGTTGAAGGACCCCCATATGATGGCTTGAAGCCCCATAAGGTCAAAGAATTCAAAATGATTGAGAAGAAGAAATTATTATTTAAATGATAAAGTGAAGTGACAAAATCAAGGAGGAATATTTAAATGATAAAGTAATGGAGAACTTTCTATTTATGGAAAGTGGTTAACCCTAAAATGAGGAAAATAGGTTAAGTSACCTAGAAATGGGTTAAGTGACCTAGAAGTGGGTTAAGTGATCTAGAAGATGAAGAGTATAAATAAGAGGCTAGGGTCTCTTGTGAAAAGTACATTTTGGGAGTATCTCTTGTGTATCTTTTGTGTGTATCTCTTGGGCATGATTGAAGATCTATTCTGAGAGAGAGAGAGCGTGAGGAGGATCTCATGGACACATCAAAGTTTTGACAATGTTTGAGATCTTGATCGAAAAAGTCTCGGAGCTTCTGAAACCCTATTTTCTGAGGTATACGCAGGATGTAATGGGCCATAGCGTGTACACACACGGGATTTATGAAGACAGGGCACGTACAGTGGATAAATTCATGGAGATTTGTGTTTGAGTTGATAATTGTCTGTTGAAGACTGAAGCAGGTTCCATATCTGCACTCTATAGGCTTAGATATGCCACAGAGATTCTGGTATGGTGATATTATTGTCTTGATGTATATTCTTGTTTGTTTGTTAAATGATTAAGGCATTCTTGGTATGGTTGTTATGATGTGGTTTGAGTTGGTTGATGGAGTGAGCAACACTCTTATGATTCAGTATTGATATGATGGTTATAGTATACTGGTTGTTTACACATGTTTGAGTGGCATTCATATTGTATGATTGAGAAGCATGAATAATATATTGGAGAGATTGGATGTGTTGTGACTGGTTGGTGGTCAGTTTGGATAGTGAAAGACATAAGAGAATGTGATTGCTGGTTGAAGAGGATCTTAGCATGTGAAGCAAAGAAAAACTGATCCGGATTATTTTCGGCATGAAATGAGAGCAGAGATATAATAAAGACATGCACAGAGATATTGCGTATATCCAATAATATAACAGAAATATATTAGAGATGCAACCATAAACACAAAGATACAATAATACACGATTTCTATTAATGAAAGAAATGTACATAGACTGTAAAAATATAGATTGAAAGACTCGCTAGAATGGTGGCAGCTTATCTCTGAGAAGAGATGTGACGACTACTCGCATTCGCAAGAAGATGATTACAATGAGGCTCTGAAGACCTTTTTACAATAAACAGGAATTCCAAAAACCCTTGACGTCCAAAAACCTAACCCTAGGAGATGAAGCGCCAAAAGTCATGTGGGCCCCGTTTGGGTAAGTTGGTCATCAACTTCTCGGGGTCGTAACTTTTGCATACGATCTCCGTTTTAGCTGTATGATAGCCCGTTGGAAAGGTATCACCGAGGAGATTCATTTTGGGGCCTCAATAATGCCTTAAAATATCATTGAGTTGGGTAGATCCTGAAAAACCTTAATTTAGGCCCTCAAAATGGCCTCGGAAGTTAAAACTTGCTAAGAATAGTAAATTGCCAAAATTGCCAGAAAAATCTTTTGAGCCAGTTGGAAAAGGTGGGTGGCCACCGATATCCACTTGGATAAATCCTCCCTCCTTAGGAAAAAATGGTCTCCATTGCGTTGAGTTCCCGGGGGAGAGGGAAAAGGGTTTGTTGAATCTTCATCTTGGTGAGTTGCTTGTCTTGCTGGAGACGTCGCGCTGCTCAGTTTGTGAAAGTCTATCACAAACCTGTTGAGGTTGAGGCTGTTCAAAAAGTCAAGATACATGAGAGGACGGTGTGCAAAAGGAATCTTTATGTTTTTCTACAGCCTTTTCGACCTGCTTCTGTTGGATAGAAGGTGCTTGGGGCGAGGCTGTAGTGGTTGTAGTGTCCTTCTGTTCTCCTTCAAAACAGATTGTGAAGAAGTTAAATTTTATAGTATGAGATACTACCTTGTGGCAGTTTTTAGGTGGAACATTAGTCAGAACTACCTTTGGTATTATGTAGAGATGACCCCCCAGAGAAACAATGAAACTGTGGGGTCGAGACTCATAAACAACATGGCGCTTCCACATATATGGTTGGCCCAAGAGAACATCACAGACATCCAGTGGGGAAACATCACATAATACCTCATCCTTGAAGGGTTGGATGCCATATGACAATCAACACTATTGGTTGACATGAAGATCTCGTCCTTGGCGAAGCCACCCGATGTTGTATGGTTGCGAGTGTGGTGTTGTCAACAATCCAAACTGTTTGACGACCTCTATTGAGATGAGGTTCTTCTAGCTTCCGATATCAACAATAAAATGCAGTGGGGTCCCCTTCACCCACATCTGTGAATGAAAAATGTGCTCCCCCTCCTCAGGATCTGTTGGTTCTTCTAGTTGAATTGTTACGGTCGTGGCAATGGGTCTGCATCAATGATCTGTCCTTTACCAGTATTTTCAGAATCAGATTCTGAATCAGGTTTCGGCTCCTTGTCTTTGATCTCGGCCACCAATGATTTTTTTTACAGACATTCATCGGTGTTGTGCCAGGCGATTTTGTGGAAATCGCACCATTTTCCGGTGTCCTTCTTTGTCTTCCCGTGACCCTTCTTTTCATGTGGCTTGGACTGGTTTTTGGGAGACTGTCTATTAGGGATGTCTTTGTCATACTTTGGTTGTTGTGGATTTGCAGACCTGAACTCCCATTTGTTTCGGTGCTTAAATTTTTGCTCGATTTTAACAACATATTGATAAGCAGCATCAAGTGAT
>JASDQU010504818.1:41997-71055 GCA_032191745.1 Picea mariana | reverse complement strand
GCCATCCCCTCACACCACCTTCCTCTTTGATAGAGATTATGATGATTGTTACACCATCTAACTTAAAGAATTTCTCCACCCAATCTAACACTTTATATCATTGGAAACCACCACAACCAAATATAATATTATTTCCACGGTCCATGTGGAGGCCCTTGATTCCTATCCCCACTCTACTCATTAGCATGCTCATAAGCCTACACCTGGCTCCTTCCCCATGAACCAATAGTTCAATTATGAATGAAAATAACTCCACAATTAGCTTTGTCTCACCCTAACACATGACCCATCTTCCTCCCCTCACCTTTGCAAAACATGCCATCAACTTCTTCATTGTAAAAAGAGAATGTTTCTCTCCCAGAGGAAATGAAAAATTTGTGAGGCGCTCCACGAATCCCTGAAATCCTTCTAGCATGCAATTTTCCATAGACACCATGCCACCACACCTAACCTTGACCCCCACAGGCCATGTTCTCCCATACCACCTCCCTTTATGACATCCATGGATAGCCTCCCACCCGCATTTCCTCCTCTCTCTCTCCCTATGCCACCTCTTCTTTGAGCGGTACATTAGGAGATTAGTTAGAGCTATGAATACCAAAAACGTTGTAGATGAGGAATGGATTAAGGATGATTTTGTAGGATTAAACTACAATCCAAGACCTAATTGTGAGAAGGAAATATTAAACTATAGAATTGCAAAGGAGAGAGAGGAGAGAGAAAAATAGAATCAAACTTCACACATAAGAGACTAAGAAACCAACTCTAATAACAATGTATCAATCCTTGATAATGAGTACAATATATAGGACTCTCCACATGAGGAGTAATGCACACTAGGTTGGGATTTCCATGTGCATGCTCAAGTAAAAAAAGTAACATCTCTCAATAGAAACAATTAACTAAAGTCAAAAGTTGCTAATAATAAGAAAATGTAAAAAATACAGGTGAGAACTTAGTGAGAAATATAAATGAAGTCAACATGCATTCCATAATAGAAAAAATCTCCAAGAATAAAACTAGAGTCCAAGAATGGAACTAAAGTCCTAACTGAGTGAGAATTTTCTAATTATGGAANCTAAATAAGTGAAGTGAGTTAACTCCAAGTATTATATGGGTAATGCGCACTTCCCTAGGAGGCTCATATTCTTACTAAAGTGTGCTATATAGCCATGAAATAGGAAATATCTCCTAAAATTAAGGAAATAGGAATTATCTCCTAAAAAATAGGATTTTGCCTAATGGTGGCTAAAAAATAGGAATTGGCCTAATGGTAGCTAAAAAATAGGAATTTTCCTAATGGTGGTTTATGAGCCCATGGTTTTGGAAACCCATGGTATTTTCCCATGGTATTACATATAGGAATCCATCAACTAAAAATATACTTGCTATAAATAGCATTCCTCCTAAATAGTAGGAAAATGGAAAAAGTGAGTATGTCACTAAGTATGTAGTTGAGCATGTACCCCAACACCCCCCCCGAAACACAACCGAGGTGTGCACAATGATGAGTCCCGGAAATATGAAGCCATGTTAGGTACTCATGTACAAGTATAGATGCATAACAACTGAACAAAAGTGAGGTAAAGAGGGAGAACCTAGTGGGAACAAAAACAAAACCTCAAAATATGTTGCTAACAAGAAAATAATGCTATCATGTTTAGTTGCTAAGATGATGTGTCCCTCACTACTAGAATGTCCCTCAATGAGACAAAATTTTATTTGATGAAAGGATTTGTGAATATGTCTACCACCTGCTCTGAAGATGGACAAAACTGCATATCAATGACTCCATCCTAAATATATTCTCGAATAAAGTGCATATGAACCTCGATATGCTTGGGCCACTTTCTATTAATTGGATCTCTACACAACTTGAGATTACTTTGATTATCACACCATATAACTATCAGATGATGAAAATGAACTTCCAACTCTATAAGAAAGTGTTGCAACCAAATATCCTGAGTAGTAAGATTCACTGAAACCATGTACTCTACCTCTACTGATAATAAATAAATTGTTGATTTCTTCTTACTTGACTAACAGATAGGTCCTGATCCAAGGTAGAGGACATATCCTGAAGTGGACTTGTGATCAGTTTTATCGCCTGCCCAATCTGAGTTTGTGTAACCAACAAGATCCAAGGAAGATCCAGCCGCATAATGTATATAAAAAATGGTAGTCCCCTTCACATATCTGAGAATCCTCTTTGCTTCCCTCCAATGAATCTCATGAGGCTCCTGCATATACTTGGAAACTAATCCAACTTCATGAGATATTTCTAGTCGATAGTGTGTAAGGTAGAGAAGACTCCCCACCAACTTTCAATATCTAGCACAATCAACCAAACCTGATGCACCGACATCCTCTAGTCTACCCATGACTGAAAGGTTGTTGGAGTTGGCTTGCAATCTATCATTTGAAACCTATCAAGTATATATATGTAATACTTGGATTGATACATATTGATTCCTGAATCATTTTTTCTGATTTCAAGACCAAGAAATTAATGTAACAGTCTCATATCTGTCATAGAAAACATGTCATGCAAAGTTGTCTTTACTGCAGCAATGGAGGAGGATGAGCTCCCTATGATGAGTAAATCATCTACATATAGAATTATCAGTAGAAGAAAATCTTTTTTCCTCATCATATACACACTAATATCTGATATGCATCTAAGAAAACCTCTAGAGAGAAGATAAGAGTCCATTTTAGCATACCATGCCCGAGGTGCTTGCTTAAGTTTGTACAATGACTTCCTCAAACTACAAACTAATGATGGATCTTGAACATATCCCTCTGGGTGCTCCAAATATATCTCATCATTCATATCTCCATGTAATAATGCATTCTTCACATCCATATGGTGTACCTCCCAGTTTCTAGCTACTGCAGTAGGTAGAGCTACCCGAATGGAATCAATCTTAGCAATCGGTGCAAAAGTCTCCTTATAGTCAATGCCTTGTACCTGTGAGAAAAAATTAGCTACTAATTGAACCGTATAATTTTTAATGTATCTATAAGCATCCCTATTTGTCTTGAAAACCCACTTACATCTAACAAGCTTCCTGCTGGAAGATAGAGGATCCAACTCCCATGTGTTGTTATCTATCATAGAATTGTACTCCTCTTTCATAGGTTCCTCCCAAAGGGGGTTTCCTTTATCCTCTTCATAAGATTGAGGATAATATCCAAGTACCATATAAAAATAAATAGGAATCAATGGATCCATGTTAGTGAAATCTTGTGAAGGCTCCCCAAACTAAGATCTGGTTCTCTGTGGATCAGCATGATCACACACTAGATCACCTATTTCCTAAAGAGTCTATTATGCCCATCGTAGTCGATGCTCTGGACCTGAAAATTCTTGATTTTGATAAGAAATATCAGAAATATAATATTTATATATCTGATCATAAATCTTATTAGAACAAGTCTCATGAAGTTCCACAACTAGTGGCAGTGAATATGGAGGTGTGGATTGTTGCGGAAGTAATTGTGAAGGACCCTCTTCAAAATTAACACTCCTGTGAATGAATAGTGTATATAAATAAGTATTTAATAACATGTATCCCTTCACTCCCTTTGGATATACAAAAAAAATACACTTCCTACTCTGAGCTTCCATAGCTTTCCTCCTATCGGAAGGGATCCTAGCCCATGCACAGGAACCAAAAATTATGAAGTGAGTGACTTCCGGTTTCTTCCCGCTCCATGCCTCCTATGGAATGACTCCCTTGAATTATTTATGAGGAAACATATTCTGAATTTAGGTTTCATAGTTGATAGCTTCAACCCATAAATTTGGAGGTATTTCTCTATCCTACAACATACAATTGGCCATCTCTTTCAATGTCTCATTCTTTCTCTCTGCTACCCAATTTGTTGTGGAGTATATGGAACTGTGTGTTGAAACTTTATACTTGATTCTGAATAAATATGCTCACCATAATTTTTCACATACTCTCCTCCATTGTCTATATGAAGCTTCTTAACCCTATTCCCTATTTTGTTCTCAACTAGATGCTTGGAATATTTAAGACACTCAAAGACCTTAGATTTTAATTTGATAAAGTAGACCCATGTATATCTCGAAAAATCACCAATGAAAGTAAGAACATACTTAGCTTTACTGATCGATGGGTGTGGGAAAGGACCTGTAATGTCATTGTGAACCAACACTAGAAGTGATGATGCCCTCCATGCTTTGCATGTGTTGAACTTCTCCTCAAGATGTTTTCCTAGTATGCAGCCCTAGAAAACTCCATTTTTGTACTGAATGTGGGGTAATTCATCCACCATTCCACTCTTACTAAGATAATCTAAATATTCAAAATTCAAATGCCCAAAACTCTCATGCCACAACCTGGACTCTTCATTAGCATGTGTTAGAAGAGATATATAATCAGATTTATGAGTGAAGTGAGAGAAGGTGTACAACCTGGAATGGTGATTAACCTCACCAATGGAAATTTTTGAACCATATGACAAGTTAGAAATAATAAATGAATCTGGAGGGAACTCCACCTTCTTCCCTGAACCTGAATGAGTGATTTGATAGATGGAGATGAGATTCACTAAAATATCCGGAACATGAAGTACATCCTAAAAGAATCCATGGTCTATATCAACTCTACCCCTACCGCACACCTCTCCAAGTATGAGAAAAGTCTATCCGATGAGGCCATGTGATGGGTAGCCCATGAATCAAGAACCCAAGAATTAGGAGAAGATGAAATAGAAATTAATGCATGACCATTTCCTCTTTCTGATGATGGATTTTTCCTTTCATTATCTGGAATACAATCCTCGAGGTGATGTTGCTCAAATGTTTGTGCCATGAGATCTATGTTCTTTTTCATGCAAGAACTCTTAAGATGGAACCTCATGTTACAATAGGAAAAATTTGTCTTCTTATTATTTCTTTTTGATGCCTTGGAACTCAAACTCTCATATATGGACTTGTGCTTACCTTCCTTCTTGTTCTCTTGGTCTTTCTTACCCTTGTTCTTCTATTATTTCTTCTTTAAACTTCCTTGAGTTGTAAGTGCATGGGGCTTGGAACTATTAAATTCCCCTATTTGGATGATATTTTTTTTCTCATGGATAAGTGAATCCATGAAATAATATAGGGATGGAATCTTCCATGTATACCCCATATGTAACCTAGTAGTATGAAAAGAAGAAGTGTAGACAGAATACTCTGGTCCTAGTTTTGTTAGAATTGAAAATATTAATTGTTCATCTTTATTATCAATTCTGCAAGCCTTAACATGAGAAATAAAAGTTTTAAACTTACAGAAGTAGTCCTCGAGGGTCTCAAAATTTCTTGGATTTAATGCATGTAGATCATTCTCTAGCTTATGACCTCTTATATTGTCCTGCTTTCCTAGAAAATCCTTCAAGTTTGTCCAAACATTGTTAGGAGTCTTGCAAGTATCGACATGAAAGAGGATATCTAGAGAGATGCTCAAGAACAATATATCGTAGTCTTCATCCATTCTGTTGAAGTATTTTGATTTCTCTATGGCTGAAGTAGGCTTGACCTCAGTTCCCATGGTGATCCTATGCAAACCCTTGCTTCGAAGTAGAAAATCTATATTGGGCTTGCACTCAAAGTAGTTGAAGGGTGTCAAGATCATTGAAGAAGATGGTTGATCCATATTTCTCTATGGTTTGTCCAATTTGATCTATAAACCTGAAATAAAAGTGAATACTTCCTCACAATAATGGCTCCGATACCATGTAGGGTTACACCACAATCCAAGACCTAATTGTGAGACGGAAATACTACACTAGCTAATTGCAAAAGAGAGAGAGGAGAGAGAAAAATAGAATCAATATTCACACATAAGAGACTCAGAAAACAACTCTAATCATAATGTATTAATCATTGATAATGAGAACAATATATAGGACTCTCCACATGAGTAGTAATGCACACTAGATTGGGATTTCCATGTGCATGCTAAAGTAAAAAAAGTAACTTCTCCCAATAGCAACAATTAAATAAAGTCAAAAGTTGCTAATAATAAGAAAAGGTAAAAAATATAGGCATGAACTTAGTGAGAAATCTACATGAATTCAACATGCATTCCATAATAGAAAAAATCTCCTAGAGTAAGACTAAAGTCCAAGAATGGAACTAAAGTCCTAACTGAGTGAGAATTTTCTAATTATGGAAAGTCACTAAATAAGTGAAGTGAGTTAACTTCAAGTATTAGATGGGTAATGTGCACTTCCCTAGTAGGATAATGTTCTTACTAAAGTGCACTATGTAGCCATGAAATGGAAAATATCTCCTAAAAAATAGAAAGTTTCCTAATGGTGGCTAAAAAATAGGAATTTGCCTAATGGTAGCTAAAAAATAGGAATTTTCCTTATGGTGGTTTATGATCCCATGGTTTTGGAAACCCATGTTATTTTCCCATGGTATTACATATTGGAATCCATGAGCTAAAAATAGACCTGCTATAAATAGATATGTTATAAATAGTAGTCATCCTAAATAGTAGGAAAAATGGAAAAATTGAGTATGTCACTATGTAGTTGAGCATGTACCCCAATAGAGTTTTTTAAACATGGTGTTTGGTCTCTTGAGTCTTATATTTATAATTTATTTAACCAAGTGGTATGTTTAGGATTCCCCCCCTTGTGGACATAATATATTATTCATTGATCTAAATTTATGAGCAGAACGAAATGAATAACAAATGGAATACAATAACACAGAGATACATAGAACAACAATAGATATACAATGAACAATAACTTCTATTGAATGAACAAAATAGGTTGAAACTGTAAAACTAAAAACAACTTGCTTAAATGGTGGTAGCTATCTCTGAGAAGATATGTGGCTTCTACGTGTATGTGTCTAAGAAGAATGATTACAATGAGGCTCCATAGGCCTTTTTAACATTTCTCATGAATTCCAAAACCCTAGACATCCAAAAACCTAACCCTAGGAGATGAAACGCCAAACGTTGTGTGGGCCTCGATGGGTAAGTTGGTACCTCAACTTCTTGCGGTTGTAAATTTTGCATATGACCTTCGTTTTAGGCGCATGATAGCCCGTTGGAAAGGTATTTTTGAGAACTACACATTATGTCGTCAAACTCCGACTTTGTCTACATTTTGATTGTGGCAAGCCAAAAAAACACGGCTTAGGGCCCCAAAATGGACCTTGAAGTACAGAAATATGTACTAACATGAAAACTTCCAAAATAATCTAGTTGGATTAGGTGGGCGGCCACCAATATCCACCTAGAAGTTGTGTAGGGCTTCAGATAGCCCTGGAAGTGTAGAACCCACAATTACAAATAATTACAGAAGAACGTGTTGAAATAAAAAATGTCAAAAGGAGCCAGTTGGAATAGGTGTGTGGCCACCAATATCCATCTAGATCAGTCCTCCTCCCTTAGGAAGAAATGGTCTCCATTGCATTGAGTGCCCCCATCGGGTGAGGAAATTCTTGTTGAATTTGGATCTGGGTGAGCCACTTGCCTTGGTGCAGGATTTGCCCTGCCTTGACAACCCGATAAACTTGGATCCTTTGCTGGCAAGTTCCCTTGACCTATGTGTCCACTATTTGATCAATGGATGTCTTCTCCATGCAGTCAAGGTTGAGCTTTGTTGGTGTCAATTGTTCTGTGATCTCCGATGTGTCCAATAATGGTGGAAAATATGGTTGTAGGAGGTCCACATTGAACACTGGGTGCAAGCCAAAGAAGGGGGGAGTGTTGAGCTCAAAAGAATTGTCACCCACAGCCTTGGTGATATTGTAAGGCCCATATAAAAGTGGGAGGAGCTTCTGATGGGGCCCTGTAAGGCGTTCTTTCTACAAATGTAACCAAAACTTGTCTCCCACTTGAAACTTGTGCAGTGCATGGTGTTGATCATGGTGTTGCTTGTACATAGCATTAGCTTTCTACAAAATGTCATGGACCTGTTGGTGGATGTGTTGAATCCTCTCAATGACTCAGGTGGCTTCGTCGGCCTTATACTGAACATGGAAATAATTTGTTTGTGTGGCAGCAAGAGGTAGTGCAACATCAATGGGACCCAAGGGTTGGAACACCAGCCCCACCTAAAAGGGGCTATGGTCGTTCAATCTATGGAGAGCCTTTTTGTAGTTGTTTTGAACATAAGGAAGACTCTCATACCATGTACGTGGATGACTATATTTATACATGCACAGGATGTGCACAACCATCCAATTGAAGAACTATTTTTGGCCATCGTCTTGAGGGTGCAAGGAAATAGATTTAGTGATCTTGGTGTCCAACAATGACCAGAGTCTCGACCAAAATGTGTTGAGGAACATGTTTTCCAGATTGGATATGATGGTCTTTTGTATCCCAAAATGGACCCACACTCATTCGAAGAAGATATTGGCAATATCTGCTGCTGTGATTCTCTTCTTGCAGGCTGTGAGAATGGCCATCTTCAAAAACCGATTAACCACCAAAAATATGCAATCATTTCCTTGCTTGGTGGATGGAAGGCCAGACATGTAATCCATAGAGATGGATTCCCAAGGCCTCTCGGGAGTAGGAAGAGGGGTGTATAATCCTTTCTTCTTGATGGGTGTCTTCAAAATGGCATAGGCAATGCAAGATATGATATACTTGTTGACGTCCTGTCGAATTTTTGGCCAATAAAATGTTTATGTAGAATGGCCACAGTTTTATCCATGCCAAAACGTCCTACCATCCGACTGTAGTGAGCCTCCCAAATCATCCTTTCATACTCACCTGCAGAAACATAGAGATGTCACAAATGGCATAACATTCCATCCTAAATGTGAAAATCAATAGCATTCGCGCCTGTACCCAAGAGCTGATAGGTGGTGGTGAATTTAGGATCTCCCTGATAAATTTGGGGCCAATCAAATGCCTCATTCCCATAGGAATGGAGCACAGTGGTGAGTGCAGCCATGGGAGGTCGATTAAGGAAGTCAATGACATGATTTTTGCTCCCTGTCTTATACTTGATGTTGATATGGAATTGTTGCAAGTATGTGGACCACTTTTGATGGTGGTTGTTCTGTAACTTCCCTTGTGTCTGTATGAACTGTAGAGGATTGTGATTAGTGTGGATGATTGTATCCTTTCCCAAAATGTGATGTTTCCATTGACGATAGGCTTGCACAATGGAATATATTTATTTTTCATAGGTGGGGTATTTTCGAACAGTATATAAGAGTGTCTCACTATGGTATACTATTGGATGACTGTGTTCAGTGAGAACTATTCCTACAACATAGTGGGATGCATCAGTATCAATCTTGAGCGGTTGTTGCAAATCGAGTAAGGAGAGTACTGGAGCTGAGAACAAATGATAATTCATATCATCAAATGCTTGTTGTTGTGCCTTCCCCCATGAGAAATTTTCCCTGTCACCACCCTTGGTCACTTGGCTAAGGGCCCATGCAATATGGGAGAATCCCAATATGAACCATCGGTAGAAGTTGGAAAGTACCAAGAAGCTTCGAAGCTTGGTTAGTGTGGTCGGGGCTGGCCAGTCACAGATGACTTGGATCTTATATGGATCCACATGTACCCCATTCTCATAAACAATGTAGCCCAAGCATTGGACCTTTTTCATGACAAAGGTGCATTTTTACAAGTTTGCATATATCTTTTGTTGTCGTAGAGTGCTCAAAACTTGTTGACTATGTTGCATGTTTTCTTCCCAATTTCTTTTGAAGATGAGGACGTAATCCATATATACCACCATAAAAGAGTTGGTGATGGGACTCAATACATCATCCATCAACCTAATGAAAGTGGCTGATGCATTTTTTAATACAAAGGGCATGACCAACCATTCGAAGAGACCTTCTTTAGATTTGAAATTTGTCTTCCATACATCAATCAGTTCAATGAGAACCTGGTGGTAGCCAGAGTTTAGGTCAATCTTACTGAAGAACTTCCCCCCCTTGATTTTTTCAAGAAGGTCATCAATTTGAGGAATTGGGTACCGGTTCCCGACTGTGATTTTTTTTAATGCTCTGTAATCAATGCAGAGTTGTCAAGTCCCATCTTTCTTTTGCACCGGGACAATCAGGCTTATGCAAGGGGAGGAATTGGGTCTGATGAGCCCCTTTTGAAGAAACTCTTGGGTCTGACACTTGATTTCACCATTTTCCATCAGTGAGCGATGATAGACTGGTCCATTAGGTAGAGGTTCATTGGGGGTTAGATCAATTGGATTCTTGACTTGGTAGTGCTTCAGTACCCCAGTGGGTGAGGAGAAGATGTCTATGTAATCTTCCACGATCCTGTCCACTTGCTTCTGTTGCAAAGAGAGGCTCTGTGTAGAGGCCACATATATGGCAGTGACCTTCTGCTTACTATGACCATGGATCAAAAAGAAGAAGGAATTCTCGTTCTATGAAATGAACTTACTACATTTATTAGAAGAGATTAAAGAAATAGTGGTAGGAGGTGCTACCTTTGGTATTCTATACAGTTGTCTAACCAAAGTAATAATAAAACTACGGGATCTAGACTCATAAACAACATGTTGCTTCCACAAATATGGTTGTACTAAATGAACATCAAAAAATTTAAGGGGAACAATATCACACAATACCTCGTCTTTGAAGGGCTTGATGTCATAGGGCAGGTGACATTGTTGGCTGACATGGAGATATATTCCTTGGTGAATCCAGTCAATGGTGTAGAGATGCGAGTGTGGAGTCATCTGTAGATCCAGCTGCTTGACAACCTTTGCTGAGATCAAGTTCTTCTGACTTCCACTATCGACAATGAAATGAAGCGGATCCCCCTTAACCCACATTTGTGAGTGAAAGAGGCATTCCCCTTCCTCTGGTTCTTCTAGTTTGCTTGGTTGGACTTTGGTGGGACCGACATTGGCATTGGGTTCATCATTGATAATCCTCTTCCCTCCTTCTGGATTTCATTCAGAGTCAGAATCTACCTTTGACTCAGAAGATTTCATATCATCCACTAGTAACTGCTTGGAGTGACATTCTTCGGTGTTGTGCCAAGGTATTTTATGGCATTCACACCATTTTCTTGGGTCCTTCTTTGACTTCTCATTAACCTTCTTGTGTTTTGGCTTGGACTAGTTTTATTGAGAGTGGCCATCTTTTCTCTATCCCTTGGTTTGTGTGTTGGGGTCACTTTTTCCCTACTTTGGCTGTGAGGAGTTTGTAGATCCAAACTCTTTCCTCTTCTGCTTAAATTTCTGCTCAATCTTGACAGCATATCTATAAGTCACACCTAATGATGCGATGTCCGAAAATTCCATTTATTTTTTAATGTATCTATGCATACATCTGCGGTATTTGAGAACCATATGTGATTCAGAGTCTTTGATACCCAATTTTGTGTGCAGGGTATGGAAAATATTGGTGAAATATGGTAATGTGTGGTCGCTTTCCTAACTCAACGTAGTCCATATTGTGTATTGGTCCTTGTAGCTTCCAACATGGTAGTATTGTTCTTAAATGGAATCCTTGAAGGAATCCCATGTGGGGGAAACCATAAATATTACATATTCCTCTATGGTCATTTTCTCATAGTAAGTATCCCACCAGTCCTTAACATGAGGGAGGGCCTTGAGGAGTGAAAAAGTAATATTTTCCCTGTCGAAAAAATTGTGGATCAAAAAATACCCTTCAAGTAGATTCAGCCATTTATGTACAACATCCACATCTATCAGTCCTTCAAATAATGGAATATCAAAATTTACTTGTACCTTGAAGGGGGTAGCATGGTATCTTGATGAAGATGTGTCTCATGTGGGAAGCTGCAAAAGGATCTGTGCAAATTTGTCCATCATTTCGTTCCTTTGTCATGCAAGGGATTCATGGAGAAACATTTTAAAAGGATATTCTACCCCATCATATTTCTTCTCATCCCCCATGGGTTGTTTTTATGCTCGGCATGGTCAATATTACAAAGGCTTGGTTGGTTTGAGTCCCAACTTCTTGTACCCAGATCTTGTCGGGGACATGCACAAAGAAAAATAATGAAGAGAAGATCGCTTTGATACCACTGATTCGAATTTGTGAGCAGAACGAAATGAATAACAGACTGAATAAAATAACATAGAGATACAGAGAACAACAAAATATATCCAATGAACAATAACTTCTATTGAATGAATAAAATAGGCTAAAACTGTAAAACTGCAGAACTGAAAACAACTTGCTTGAATGGTGGTAGTTATCTTTGAGAAGAGATGTGATTGCTACGTGCATCTATCTGAGAAGAATTATTACAATGAGGCTCCAAAGGCCTTTTTAACATTACTCATGCATTTCAAAACCCTATACATTGAGAAACTTAACCCTAGGAGATGAAACACCAAAAGTTATGTGGGTCCTGATGGGTAAGTTGGTACCTCAACTTCTCGGGGTTGTAAAGTTTGCATACGACCTTCGTTTTAGGTGCGTGATAGCCTGTTGGAAAGGTATTTTTGAGAAATACACATTATGTCATCGGACCCTGACTTTTTCTACATTTTGATTGTGGCAAGCCCAAAAAACATTGTTTAGGGCCTCAAAACAGACCTAGAAATACAAAAATATGTACTGACATGAAAACTTCCAAAATAAGCCAGTTGGATTAGGTGGGTGGCCACCGTTGGCACAAGGGTAGACCGAGAGTTCAACTCTTAACAAAACACCAAAAAAACCTCGACTACCGGCTCTTTTGGCAACACCTATGAAGAACGCGAAGTCTCACCCGAGGTAGAAGCAGGGGGGGTTACAGGACACAGGTGTCTGTAAACAGGCTGGGACAAAGATCTGTGATAATATCACTTCACAGGATATTCTTTTAACTCTTAGGAAGTGACATGCATTATTTTATTAACCCTATTAACATCACAGAACATAATCAAATATAGATCTAGCATAGTAACAACAAAAGATTATGCACCTTAGACACTTAACAATTAGCACTTTAGGCCAGATCCAACATTTTAACATAAGAAAATATTTTAAGCAACACATACATATCCATTACACATCCTAATCTAAGAACTAAGAAAAACATAACATAAATAACATTGCACAAAGCAAACCATGAGACACTAGATATACGTTGTTCACCCCAGGGTGGGGTTACGTCCACAAACTGCTTTGCCTCTTTATTATTTGCCAAAATCTTACATTCATTCACTCCTGTGCACTAAGCCAAAGAGTCGAGATCCACACCAGACAGGAGATCTGTGCACTAAGCACGATACCCTCCTTCCAAAACTAGGTCAAATGCACATAGCCAGAACCCTATATCATAGCACTTGCACCCTCTACAGAATCATAATCACATACATACATTCCTTTTCACAAAGAAACTATGTTCACACAGAACTACATTCCACCCCTTTCTATAATACATTCTTCTTTATTTATACTTTACCAACCCTTACAATAAGTCTTAAGCATGGGGAAAACCCATGGGCTGACATCCCATAAACCTATTACAAAAACCCTAGAGAACCCTTTACTGGGTCCACATGACCCTCAAAGTCGGTGAGATCCATGATCTCAGCTCCACTTGGGTGCTCCTTCGACCAACATGTCAAAGTCCAAAGTGGGTAAAATATGACCAAATTTCCCCCAAAACTTGGTCAAGGGCCAACAAGCCCCCAACACCCACCTATGACTCATCCCAAGTCACTCAAGTCTGGACAATGTTGCTTCGAAAGCCTTGATATTAACTCGAGATATCTTGACTTGATGCTTTGCTTGAGCTTCCTGCTCAGCGAGCTCCTAGATCATCTTCTCTGTAACAAGCCCTTCCAGGCATTGTTCTACTGCTGCAATAACTTGATATAGTTTTCATCCATCTCCATCAATTTCTTCGAACACATTGCAAGATTCATCCTGCACAGGTTGTAGCTTCTGCATTACTTCCATTACCTTACCCTAGAGGGAAGTGATCTTCTGTTGTACTGCATTCTTCTCCTGGGATCTCTTCATTCATTTGACTGCTGTGAGCAGCTTCATCTACGCCTACAATGAAAATGCTTATTGTTGCGCTTCCTTTAACTGCGCTTCCAACTTCCTTAGTTTTGTATCCTCGACGAGGCGTTCATATGTCTGGGCGCTTCTATCACTTAATTGTTTACATTCCAAGGCGAGGGCTCTTATTCTTACTAATTTTGTTTTAGCGGTCTCCTCCCTCTAGTCACGCACCTCCTGCGGGGTGCTTGGTACTGTTTGGGCCTCCGATTCTGTTATTCTATCCTAAAGTTGCTGGAGGGTCTCAGCAAGCTTCACTACTTGAGCTTCAACCGACTCTTATTCCTCCTGTGCCAAGATTGGCACAAAGTGACATGCTTTACTTATCACTTCTTTGACCATGTCCCACTCTATGAGTAGCTACTCTTTTTCCCTTTGTAGTTTGGATTTTTCCTCTTGAAGCTCTACTTTCTCACTTTCCTGGGCTGCTACACTGTCCTGCGTTGCTTGTAATTGTGCTAAGACTTCATCTTTCTCCTTTTTCAAGGCTTCTGTAGCCTTCTCATTTTCTTCTTGAGCTCTCTAGAACCGAGTTTATGTTTCATCCGTGATATTTCTTAATTGGGTTGTTTCATCCCCCAATTCTGCAGTCTGTGACGAGGAAGGTGCAGAAGACACAGTAGGTACTGCGCGGACCAAGCGAACAACTTCTTTAACTTCCTTCAATTCTCTCTCAATCCTTCCATATAAATCATCCTTCTTCTCTCCATATCTCTAAAACATGTCATCAGAGGCATCCTCCATAGATCCATGGACCAGACTGATGTCATCCTCTGTGAAAGTGGCCTCCAACTGTGGTTTATTGATGCACATTTTCTTCCTTGTTAAAGGTTTCTTCAGAGAAACCTTCCTCTTTTGAGGTTTTATTGTCCTAGTAGGGGGATCTTCTAGTGGTGTAGCTTCGCCTCCTCCTTGTTCTTCTTCTCTTTCATCTCCTCCTCCCTATCATTCTACTTCATCTTCTCCTCCTCTTACCGAGTCAGACCCGTTATCTCTAGAAGTGTTGTCCTCTTCATCAATCTCTATGTCCTCGACTTCATCTTGATTTTTCTTCTTCTTCCTCCCACTAGATTGTTTGACATGTTCAAATCGGGTAACTATGGGGCTTCCTATGGTGTTAGTGTCAGATAATCCTACATTGGTGACAGGTACAATAAATTCCTTTGTCCATTCCTTTGTGATCTGCTCCATATTGTCATATGTCATCTTGTAGTACGACTGTAATTCTTCCTGATTCTCATTTCTTCACGCGGTGATGTATATGAAGTGAGGATTAGCATGGAACTTCGCTATGGGTCAGTACTGGTGCAAGGTGCATAGTGTCATATGTGGGAATGATTCAATGGTGACCTTCAACTGTTGATATATCCATGAAACATGACATTGGACTTCCACTGCTTCGTCATGTCATTGGTATACCACAGGGTTGAAAACCAAGCCACCAACGACTCCGAGGGTTCGATCTCTGGGAAGGTGTCCAAAAGAGGTCCATAAGCCCATAAATGTGTTTTCTAGCCATTCTAGAGTGTCACTCTAATGGTCAAGGCACCTTCAACAGTCATATAACTTCACCAAGGCGAAGTCCAATTTTGTGCAGACCTGTTGTTCCAGCGAGGTTCAAATCCTGCGAACCTGCCTCCTGCGAGGTTCCAGTCTGCGAAGTCTTCCATCTATTTTATGTAGCTTCTTGTATATTTTCCAACTTATCCTTATTTTTATTGAGCTTCCTTTCCTTCTTCCCTGTGATCTGAGTCTCTCTAACTATTTCTGGAATCCTCTTTCCATTCTATTCTTATCTTCCCCTAGTGTAGTGGCTTCGCACTACTGATGTGCCCTCAAAGGGTCTGAAGTTAATATCCCTTTGCTTAACATTTCCTAAGTGGAAATACTTCTTTATTGAATATATAGGTCCTTCAATCCTTTTTTCATTCTTTCAAACTTGATAGCTAATTCTCTTGTCGTTTGTCCCTCATGTGTTGTTACTTTTTTCTATTGCTTCAAATTATCCTCTCATTCTTCTATTAGTTGATCTATTTTCTTAGCTATGAAATCCATTAACTCTTTCTTTTTCTTTTCTATAGCTTCTTCCTCTACTTTCCTTCTGATCTGATCCTTCTCAATCCAATTCTTACCTAAAAATAGTGGAAAAGGGGCGTTGTCCCCAACAAACCGAATGACTTCAAATTCTTCTTTAGTCGATGTTCATGAACAATAATAGGTACATTAGTAACTCTTCCACATAAGTTTATCATATTTTCCTTAAACAAGCCTATCCTTCCCAACGAAGGTACCACAATAGGCTTTCCAAAATTTCCCAAGTTTCTTCTATCACAATATTCATTTCTGTTTCTTCATCCAAGACACAGTCGATGTCGAAGTCTTATATTCTTGCACTTATGTGTTGTTTTTCTTTCAGGATTTATGGTAAACTGACATATTTATGAACATCCATCATTTCTTTCAACTGTAATAACATAGTCTGAACTTCCTCTGATTCTTTCTCTTTATGGCTCTCTATCATGCTCTTAGTCTCTTGACTTTATTCATAGTTTTCTTGTCTTATGTTCATCCCTTCAACTTTAGCAATAATCGTTGGACAATCCTCAACCTCATGACCAAAAACCTTACAACAAAGACAGATAGGGCCTACCTTAGGAAATTCTTTATCAATATGTCCCGGCCTTTTGCAATTATAACACAAAGTCAATCCTGTTTTTCTTTTAAATGTTTCCCAACCTTTTTTGTACCGCGCGCTTCCCCTGGGATCATAGTGTTGGACCTGCAATCTACAAAAAAAAAATCTAGGTTCTTGCATCCCCTTATTAGTCCAAAAAATCTTTCTATGCATAGGAATAACATTTATTCATTTCCATTAAATTTACTCAAATCAAATCTTTCTTTCAACTGCGCCCTAGCTTTCAGACTAGGACAAAATCTATTAAACATACTTAAATTCTACTTTCAAAACAAACATGTTCACTTTTCCTTCTCTTACCAAAGCACAAACCTTTCTTATTTTATGATCTTACCTCTTTTCTTCAAATCAGCTTACCTCCTTCGCACAAAGCTTCGCAAGTCAAGTAGAGTATTGCGCACTTCAACACTAGATCTATGAATGAAGCTTCTCTTTTTCTTTACTTCAGTTCCCAACAATCACAGTTTCAAGTCCCGACAATGGAACCATTTGTTGGAATAGGGGTAGAACCAGAGTTCAACGCTTATCAACACACCAAAAAAACCCCGACTACTGAGCCTTTCGGCAACACCTGCGAAGTAGCTGAAGTCTCACCCGAGGTAGAAGCTGGGGGGGTTACAAGACACAGGTGTCTGTAACCACTCTGGGACACAGATCTGTGATAATATCACTTTGCAAGATATTTTGTTAATGCTTAGGAAGTGACATGCATTAGTTTATGAACCCTATTAACATGACAAAACATCATCAAATATAGATCTAGCGTAGTAACAACAAAAGATTATGCACCTTAGACACTTAGAACTTAGAACTTAGGGTTAGATCCATCATTTTAACATAAGAAAATCATTTAAGAAACAGATACATATCCATTACACATCATAATCTAAGCACTAAGAAAAACATAATAGAGATAACATTTCACAAAGCAAACCATGAGACACCGGATATATGTGGTTCACCCCAGGGTGGGGCTACATCCACAAACTGCTTCGCCTCTTTATTATTCACCAGAATATTACATTCATTCACTCCTGTGAACTAAGCCACAGAGTCAAGCTCCGCACCAAATAGGAGATCTACGCAATGAGCACCAGATCCTTCCTTCCAAAACTAGGTCAAATGTGCATAGACAAAACCCTATATCATATCCCTTGCACCCTCTACAAAATCATAATCACATACATACATTCCTTTGCACAAAGCAACTCTGTTCACATAGAACTACATTCCACCCCTTTCTACAATACATTCTTATTTATTTATACTTTACCAACCCTTACAATAAGGCCTAAGAATGGGGAAAACCCATGGGCCGACATCCTATAAACCTATTACAAAAACCCTAGAGAACCCTTTATTGGGTCCACATAACCCTCAAAATCGGTGAGATCCACGATCTTAGCTCCTCTTAGGTGCTCCTTATTTGACCAACGTGTCGAAGTCCAAAAGTGGGTCAAAGCTGACCAAAGTTTCCCCAAAACTTGGTTGAGGGCCAATATCCACCAATATTCATCTAGAAGTTGTGTAGGGCTTCAAACAAATCTGAAAGTACAAAATAACGTGTTGAGCTAAAAACTTTATCATTCATCCAATCCACAAATCGGGGAGAAGATCCAACTAAAAGCATTATCATACTATCATGGTGGGTCACACATTCTCCAAGATTTACGCCACAGTCTTACACCCGTGGCTCTCTGAGGAGCTGAAGAAGCATCATCTCAAGGATATAGGGAAAGTAGGTTTTCACCCAGACTACCAGAAAATTGATCACATATTCACACTATGAGCCATTACTGAGGAGGTTCTTCATCGCTCTTCTAAGGTTTATAGTTTCTTTATATACTTTCGGAAAGTGTTTGACATAGTTCTGAGGAATGTGTTATTCCAGAACTCTGTGACATGAGCATAGCCAAGACCCTCCTGGTAGCCATCAAGAGGATGTATGAGTCAGTTTTGGGATCCTTCAGGATGACACATGGCCCTTCTAAATTCATTCATAGTACCATCGAGGTAAAACAGGGATGCCCCCTCTCATCGACCCTCTTTGAGATCTATATTGATGAGTTGGAGTCTTTCCTCCATGACCATATATAGGAGGGGGGTGGTTGTCTTCTACATCATGTGTTAGTATCCCTACTCTTATTTTCTAATGACTTGGTCTTGTTTACCTCCACTCTTGATGGATTGTATTGATAGCTCGATGCACTAGCTAGGTTTTGTGACCTTTGATAGTTGATGTTCAATCTAAGTAAAACCAAGTTCTTGATCTTCAATGAATTGAAGACCTCTCTTACATACTTACATTTCTACTACTGAGGGGAAGAGATTGAGATCAAAACATCTTACACTTACTATAATTATAGTTCATGGGGCCTCGTTTCAGTATGTTATATACCCTTCATCCTCGACTGAGTAAAGGAAACAATTCTCTAACCCTTATTGAGAGACATTTGTTCATGGTACGTTTCAGGATATCTCATCCAAACTCTACCTCATGGAGGAGATTATCAGATCCATGGTTCTTTATGACTCTAATATTTGGTTGCCAATATTGTTTAAAATTGACTAGGCCAGGTTAGAGATATTCCCAACTCTACTGCTCAGGCATATCATCCGCTACAAGAAGACGTTTCTGCAACCCATTATTCAGGTATATTTCAGTGTGCACCCATTCCGCCTCAAGGTCATTTTCCACTTGGTCTCTCTCCTTCATAGATTAATATATTTCATAGACTCCACCATAGGAAAAGAGAGATACCCCTACCTCTCTCTCTTCTCTTTGGAGGCCCTTGCTTTGGATACCCCTCCCTCATGTCATGCACGTGGTTGGTTCTTAGAGGTGTCTCGGCTTCTCTGGTCGATGACTATCTCCCTTGAGTTCCTTCCCCCATTTAGTTTATCCCTTGATGTATAATGTCATCTCTTTCCTACTAGACATATATTGAATTAGGCTATCAGAGAGGACATCTACAGAATATACATCCAAGTCACTTGGAATTCAACTCCAACTATTTTGGGCTCGAAGATGTTCTTCTATTGAGAAAATTTTTTGAAGTTGCGAGATGGAATTATCATCTACCCCCCTTATGCACACAATAATTGGATCCACTCACTCAGGATCCCATTGAGACAACTCTAGGTCAGATGTCATCAAATCTAGATTGAGACGGAACATCATATCCCACATTTTGATCGGATCTGCTATATGTGCCACTTACAAGAACCAAAGGAAAATATGCACCTCATCTTTAGATGTACCATATAATAAAAGATCATAGGACATTGCCATTTCCTCTATAGATACTCAAGGGGGATCTCTCTCTACTTTCTTTCGATATCAGGACCAGAGATGCCTATCCCTCTTCATCAAGGATATTTTCAACCACGAATATTAGTTCATGGACGTCATGCCCCACTATGGGATGACCAAGAATATCACCTCATACTTTCATGTTGATCCATCATATTAGAGAAACAAGTGATGGGAAGAGTCCTAGAGTGCACCAGATAGTAGATTGGTGAGACAGAGTGTCTCTCCTCATCCCCCCCCCTCTAGAAGATAGATCATTATCATTGATACTGGTTCACAATTTTTGAATGGTACATCAACCTATATATCCTCAGAGTTGGAGAACTTAACTCTAGACAAACCTAGAGTAGGTTTCCCTTCGTCAACCAAACTACCTTTCTCTCTCTCTCTCTCTCTCTCTCTCTCTCTCTCTCTCTCTCTCTCTCTAGATTTTTGAGCTATCCACTCCACTCTTGGACATGCTCACTTATATTTTGCATCACTGTACTTTTATCACATATATACACATTATGAGGTTGCACTACTGTATGTTTCTTTCTTTATGTTATTTTTCGACATTATCTAGGAGTTGCACTTGCACTCCCACATTATAGTCATACTTTTTGTAATATTTAGTCCCATTGACCTAATTTTGTGGTCATTCATTGGACATTAATAAAATTATCTTATCTTATCTTATATTTAGGTTTTCTTGAGTGTAAACTCTTAGTGTCCCTTGGTTGATATTTTTTTTAGTGTATTTGTTATTGAGTTTGTAAATCCAACAATTATTTCACTAACATACCTAGTCATGTTCCTTAAGTATCTCTTTAACTTCTCTCATAACTATGTGTGTTCATGTTTCTTCGACCTCCTTAACCATTTGATAACTATCATAACTACCATGTGCATGCCTCATCACTTACCATTCCATATTTAATATTCATATCCTATTACATGCATGATCATAAATATCACCATCTCTTTTACATTTCTCTATTGTGTGATTCTCTTCCACCTACCTAAAGTACATGTACATGGCCTCGTATGTGTGTGATTCCTTGTGTACTTGACTCCTTGTGAAAAAAAATCATGGACCTCTATTTTTTCACATTATTATCCTTCCTCAATATTTCGTGACACATCATCATACTTATCCAATTCATTGATGTCATTTCATTAAAAAAAAATTGTCATTAGCCTCATCTGATTATGATCAATGAATGTGTTTTCATTCTCTCATATTCTCTCATCACTCCCATAATATGTATATGTCTTATTCTTTCTCTCATCATGCCCATAAGATGTATATCTGTTATTATTTCTCTCATCACTCCCATAAGATGTATATGTGTTATTCTTGTTGAGATTTGTTTTTATTACTAAGTAGTAGATATACATAGATCATGCACTGACATTATTTTCCAACTTTAAGTTTTGAAATATAAAAAAATTAAAAGATCATATGTGGCCAGCCAAGGGATAATTCCCAATCAAATAAATGGAAAATGGAAACTATGGTAAAAAGGAAGACAAAAAATTGAAAATTACAACTCTAATATTGCATCCATTCATTTCATCACATTGATCTTGCTAAGAAATCCATATGATCTAATCATAATTTCTATAACCATCATGATTGACTCTTCCAAGAATAACTAATAGTTAATTACATTCTATATTTCTAGAAACAAAATATGGTAGCTACTTTTTCCTCATTGTCACTTCTCTCTCATGTCAATACCAAGGTTGTAAGGGTGTTATCGGAATGTTTTCATTAACACAATCTCCTATGAGATCTACAAGGGTTCTATGAACCCAAACACTACAAAGGTGGTCTAGAGCCCCCACACAACCTATGGAGATGAAAATATGTTTCACTCTATGGGGAAGATATATTCCATACTAATCTTAGTATAATAGTAAATGAAAATGATATTAACATAATAATTTGTCAAAGATGAACCTTTTAATAAATAACCACAAATTCTAGTTCTGTATTGCATTATATAGCACGATAGTTAGAGTGAGGTACTATGCTACATAAAAGGAGGGAGAGACAATCTTGAGCATTTGGAAGGGAAGTGGAGTCACCACCTATTTTTGGAAGAAATTGGGAAAACTAGGATATCAAGGAAGAGGTAGGCCACTAAGTTTATTAAAAACATAATCTGTTTAAGTGATCCTTTCATTGGTTTAGGGTTTAATGTGAGGGTCGATTATGTTAATTGGAGAAACCAAAGAAATAGCAAGTTAATTAACAAAGGAAAGGTAACTAACTAGTTTTAATTATCATCTTTCTCTTTAGTGAGTGGATTAACTAGTTTCATGAAGGAAAGAGAGGTAGATATGAAAGAATTCAAACATAATTAACCTTTTCTTTCAACTCAATGCAAATAAAAATTAGAAAACATTAGATAGCTTCTCCAATTCCATTTCAATGTCCAAGAAAATTAGGAAGGGACTTATGCTTTATTAGCCTTCTAGGTGGGTGAGATCCCTTAACTAGGTTTGATCTCTTATCTATCCTTAATCTACAAAAATCTATGAAAACCTAGAAGGGATTAGAAGAAAAGAGACAAATAGAAAGTAGAAAATAAGTGTAGGAGATATTATTCATAGATGTGTAGCACTTTATATCCTCATGTGAAGAAAAACTAGGATATGTTATTTCCAATGAAATGAAATTAAAGAAACAATAAAAGCATACATACATCTAAATATAAATCAAATATAAGCAAGTATGGATGACCCATGTACCCTTAGTTGATAAGGTTACCTCCTCACCCACAAACTTGTTTTCAATCTCCCTTTCAGTAGGAGGGAATGGATGATTAGATGTAAATAAGGGACCAAGAAAAACACCTCAATTGAATCAACAATAGAAACAAAGGAAGATATAATATCAATTTAGAGTAAGGTACCAACTACAGTATCCTCCATATAGGTAGAGGGTTGAAAATAATCCCAACAATCCAAAGAGCATGGAAGGTAGAAGGAGATCAAAAATTTTTAGAGAGTGTTCAATCAAAAAGCTTTGATAAGAGATTCTACTATGGCTAAACAAGGGTAAGGGAGAGCTATAAATAGATTTTGGAATGCTCAAATGGCATAGATATCCATTGCAAAAACGTTGGAGGCTACATTCTTTCCATAATGATCAAACTGTGGGTTTTGATCATAAAAGCTACAAGAGTTTGAAACAAAACATAATTAAAAGTGGGAAAAAAACCTTTGTTTCCTAGGTTTTCAAGTAGCAAGTAAGGTAGAAGTACATTACAGGTTAAAAATGGTACAATGAGTTAAATAAGAAGTATAGTGGGTTAAACAAGTAGTTGTAAAATGCACAAAAAAATAATCAAGGGTATAATGGCCAAGTTCCATGCTAAAGGGACCTTACTATGGCACTATACATCAAATGGGAAGCCATAATAACACATTTAGACCAAGTTCCATGCTAAAGGGACCTTACTATGGCACTATACATCAAATGGGAAGCCATAATAACACATTTAGACCATAGCATTTAGACCAAGTTCCATGCTAAAGGGACCTTACTATGGCACTATACATCAAATGGGAAGCCATAATAACACATTTAGACCATAGTAAGAGACTCAAAAGTATGAATTTAGTACATTGCAATCCATCATAAATATGGATAGGAGGAACTCAATTCCATATTAGGGAGATCATGTATGGCTAATGCAATATGAAATACCCCACACATTTATATTTGATGGAATATATGTATGGTTGGTACAAAGTGTAGAAACCAAGCACTACATTTTCCTCCTAGGCAAGAGATACACTTTATGGAATTTAAGAGAAATGATAAGGAAAAAAAAGGTCAAAAGGATAGAAAGTAGTAGAAGGAAAAGAAAAAATAATATGGCAATAAGTAGCAAAGAAAAATGCATGAAAAAGTAGGATGGTGCCCACTGAAAAAAGTAGCACAAGAAAATGCCCCAATAAATCACCATGTGATAAGGCTTTTTATGATAACCATCATGGAAACCCAATGTGAACTTATACTAGTGCAAAGGAAAAATACACATATGCCACTCGTGGGAATATGATAGCAAGCATTAAAAAAAAAGAGAGAACATAAAGTTGGAAAGAAGCATGCATGACAAGAAATATACATTGAGAGAGGGAGGGAGGAAAGAAAATATAAATACCATGTGATTAGGAGGGTAGTGGATAAACTATAAAAGTAAGTAAAAAATGAAATAAATGAGAGAAAGGTAGGGAGAACAATTTTTTCACATACCCAAGTGTTAATGATGCCATGTGACATTAGATTAGGGCATGCTAGAAATGGTTCATGTGAAAATCAATAGTAATTCTAGTGGTCATTCGAGATATGTAAAGGCTAGAGAGAGCAATAAGAGACCCATGATACTTCTAAGATCTCTAACGTTTATCATATCCATGTTGCACTACCTAGGAAAGAAGAGACCCATGATAACTTATGATATATCTAACATTTATCATATCCATGTTGCACTACCACTTGTGAATGACACCAACTAAACATACCATCCCTAATAATATGTTTACCTTTAAAACAAATGACAACTCAAGGAAGCATTATATAAACTATCTAAAGAATATTTCCTTTAGTGAAAGGAACAATAGTGTTGATTGTCACCCATGATGCACCAAGATCCATGTTAGTAGAAAGAAAAAAAAAATAACTCATCAAGAGCTTCATTCGACCTAGCTCAACCAACCATCTTGCCTTAAGAAACAAACCAAACCTCATCATACCATGAGTGGGAAACTAGTAGTGGCTTAAGTGGGAAATGAATTTAGTTGAGTCATGTCTCATCTAAAAACAACCTCACAAGGAGGATGGGGGCAAGAGAAAATATTACCCCAAGCAAAGAAAAGGTGAGCAAGAGGGAAAAATAAGAAAGTAGGATGGACCAATTAAGACAATGTAACCTTAACCTAAGGTGAAGCAAGGGTAAGAAGGAGGAAAGGTATCGATGTTGGAAAAATAAGTGAAGAAAAGGTAGCTTTAATTGAGTATAGAATAAGTTTGAGAACGAAAAAATACAAAAAGGTTGGGCAAGCCTGCAAAGGCAAGGCAACGTTACTCCTAAATAGATTAAGGGTGAGTAGGAGAAAGGGTGACTAAGAAATGGTGATAAATGTAATAATCCATAGAAACATTGCATTATCCACAGTCAAAAGAATATGCTAAACAATATTTACACCTTGGTAAGGTATTAGATAGGAGATAAGGAGCCATAGTGATTGATTCCTCTTAAGGACTAATTAAATCAAGTCAATCATCAATTGGAGAAAATATCCTAGAAAAAAATAAGTCACTGGATCAAAGGAAAAAGGTGACAAGAGGAAAGAAGAAATAAGGAGACTAACAAGGGACAATAATAAGGGGAAAGGCAATAGAATAAAAAGGAACTACAATTATCTGAAAACAAATCCCTAAAATGCCAAGGAAAGAAGGATTTTTTCAAGAGAAATTGAGCTCATGGTAGGGGTAAGACCATATGCCATTAACCTATTAAAAAGGGCTAAGCTTTGTAATGGAAAAGTTGGCAAGAAGTAGTTGATGAGAAAGTTGTCAAAAATAAGGTGATTAACAAGAAATATGTTGAAAATTAAGTGATTCACAAGCAATTGGTCAACAAGAAGGTGATCGACAAGTGAATCATCAACAAGCAAGATATCAATAGGAATGTGATCGAAAAGCAGGCCATCAACAAGTAATCTATTGACCAGAAGGTTTCATCAACAAGAAATTTGTCAACATCATTGAGCATGATGCCATGATGATGTTGTTGATAATATTGATTTTGATGAATGGATTTTCAATCAGTGAGTTATTGATAAATGAGTTATCAATGAGCATGAAATTCAAAAAACTTATCTATTATGACCACCTTGTCATTGACACATGGAATAATAAAAGGACTAGGTGAAAATGTGGTACCTCGCTTCGTAGTGTTACATGATCACCATGTTGGTGCCACATCATCCATATCCCTCAAATTTATTTATTGGTCTTTTTTTTTAATTTATGAAAATTTCTTGAATTGTGAGCTTGCAGACAAAAATAGGAAATGTTTGTAAAGAATTGGAATTTTAGTGAAATACGAAAAGTTATAGCATTTTTCATTAACTTCAAATCAGAAAAATAAGATGGTGTTATTGCTTGGAAATTCCCCCTTGCAAAATCTAAAGGAAGTCCAAAAACACTAGGAAATAAGCACTATCACCCTGTTTACCTCCCCTCACTTTGAAGTTAGTGCTTGCTAACTTCAAGGGGTATCCCTAATAAATGATATAGGTAATAACTGCAAATTCAAGAATTATAAGTAACACTTAAAATCAAAATAAATTCTTATTATCCTAAAATAAATGTGCATATAATTATAAAAATAGCAAACTAAATATATCCTAAACGCTGAAATTTTACAAGGAAAATAATGCAAAACGCTAATTTAAATTATGAGCATGAATCCCAATGTAATTATATGTAGAAAACTAAAATGCAAAAGCATAAATAACATCAATATACTATGATTGTTTTAAGGTTGTTTACACTAAATTAAATGTTTTTTTTTTATGATTTTTAATATTTTTTTACTTTTTCAATGCATGAAATCGAGAAAAACATAAGGTTACTCTTTATTTTTGCATTGAGAATGAAACAAAATCAACTTAAGATTTCTATAATTTAACAAGATATTGAATAGAAATGACCTAAGATTATGCCTAAGTGATAGTCACACGATTCGAAAGATATACAATTTTTTAGATACAAAAGTGGTTTTGCTTTTATGTGACTAATTAAATGACTAGAAAAATAGACCAATGCCTTGGGTAGACAAAATGATAAAAGGAAGAAAGTGAATAGGGAGGATGAAACTATCCTAATCCTAGTACTTAAATTCTATCAAGACGAAACTGAAATCAAGAATCTATGAGAAGTATAAAAATTCTTACACACAAAAAAACAAGAGTTATTTTCCAAATAATTGCTTGATTGTTTTTATTACCAAGGGTCCTAGAAAGAACTAAGTCCCTGATAGGTCCAAAAAAGAAATAAATATCCAAGTACAATCATCCTTAGTGGAATGGGAAAGTACAATCATGATCCAACAAATATGTCTCTAACTATCACAGGTACAATATACTAGCTCTCAAATCATTCTCTCAAGAAAAGACTACGCAATGAAAGGGGGAAAAGAAATAATAAATAAAGCTCTAGGAATCACATCATTCATAAAGAATCCATCATTTTCACCTTAAATGACTGTACAATATAGAGAAGAATGAGAGAGTAATAATAGGTAAGATAGAAAATAGAATGGAAGAGAAAATAGTAATATTCAAATATAGCATTCTTTTTTTAGTGAAAACAAGTGTTGCATGGCAGCGCAGTCCCTGCTGGGTTGAATTGGGAATAAATGCACAGGGATGGGGAAAAGTAGCGGAGGAAAATGGGAACCAAAACGGAGATGTGGAAAACAGCATGAAGCACAGATAGTATCCATGCAGGAAATGACACGCAGCTTCTAGAGCAATTCTGGCATTGAAACCATTTAGTTTTTGAAAGTATATAATCCATCTTGCTTTTATTTTTTACTAGTAGTCTGACTTACTATGTTCGAAACTTCTATTCCTACCTTGCATTTTTTATCTCTTCAATGTATTTATGAAATTCATTCATAATTATTTATGTATACTTCCAACTGGTTAGAGTTAAGTACAATTTTCATAGACCATGTGGCTTGTGTGTCTCTATATGTGTAAGGAAAAATAAATTTATATGCATAGTAGGAGAAAAATATATGCATGAGAAAATGATAAAACACACAATACACATATAAAGTTACATTCAAATTAAATAAACACAATCTCTTGACATTCAACTTAGTTGAAGATAAAAAAATCTGAGCACACAAATATAAAAGAAGATAAAAATAGTTTTATTTGAAATATATCAAAAACTAATATTGTCTGTTACATATTCCTGGATATTTAAATGTGTTTGTCATATAGACTAGGATTGGGGCTCTCATGGACCATAAGAGAAATATTTACAAGAAATAGGACTGTAGAAAGAAGAAGTGGGTGACGGTAGAGAGAAAGACCTGAAAAGAAGAAATTGGAAGGTAACAGTCTTTGGTTAGACATTTCTATTTAAAAAGGTGGGATAACTGGATTGATAAACAAAGTAGGATGTGATAAGTATAGAATTACAATGATGGTACATATCTCCCCCTTTTCTATTTTCTTGTTGATGCCTTTTTATTGTTGTCATCGACGACTACTAGAATCGTGCCAACTGCTTTTTTCCCTTCATCGACGACCTTATCCATTTCCCTTTGGACCCATTCTTCAATGTATCCTCTCAAGGGGGGCGCATTGATCTCATCCCGAATTTTTGTGTTGAAAAATTCATTTTGTAATTCCCTTAAATCGATAGAAAGATTACGCAGAGCCTGATCAATTTCTTCATTTTGTACCGAATAGTCGACTAGCCAGTTGTCCATGTCATCTTCACCATATTCAAGGATGTTATAAAACTTTTCTAAAGACAACCCCTTAAAAATATCAACTTCTTTATTGAAGGCTTGCTTAGTTAAAGGCAAGGAGTTGATGATTAAGTTGGGGTCTTGGACCTCGTTGGTACTTCCAGCTAATTCTATTTCGGTCGTCTTTCTGAATAATTTTTATTTCTTTGATATGGCTTGTTCACATGATTGGACAATGAGATGCAGATTCTTCACTTTCTCTTTCCAGCATGCATTTAATTGAGTGATCCGGTTTTGGGAGGGGATATCTTCTTGTCTTATTCTCGTATCTATCATGTTGTTGAGATGGATGCCAAAAGGGATGAACGTGTCTAAATAGAAACGTTCTTCATTTTTTAAATCCACCTGCAAATGTCCATGCAAAGCATGTGCCCTCGTTCCAAGGGAAGCCATACTTTGTGTTGTTTCCTAGGCCTCAATAATCAAATCCATTATTTTCTTTATATTCTTCTCCACATAGCATCATGTAGAGGCTATGTGGAGA
>JASDQU010504818.1:30379-41947 GCA_032191745.1 Picea mariana | reverse complement strand
TCTTAATATTATTGTTATTTTATTATTAGGATTAATCCCCATTGTGGATTAATCATGTCGGTAATCGTATTAGGACCAAATCCCCTTTTGCAGATTGGTCATTGAACAATTATAATGGTCAGAATAAGAATTCGGCCCCAGCAGTTATTATTGACACCCAGAATTAATTTAAAGGTGGGTTTACCCACCCAGAGTGAGAGGTCGGGCCTACCAGTGAAACCCTTTCACACGTGCTAGTCTTGTATATATAGGAGGCTAGCGCCTCACTTTATCTCACACAACTCACTTGCTCATTCTCTTATGAGACAAGCTGCAATTACCAGTTGGAGAGAGGAGAAGAAGAGTGGCACATCTCTTGGGGAGGACTATCTGTATTGGTTTGAGTTATCTCTTGAACATTGTATTAGCAATTTATGATAAGGAAGTTTTTGTTGGGTTTTCTTCCCCTAGAGGGTTTGCCAGGATAAATGCTGTGTCTTTTGTGAATTTTTATTTCTCAGTGATCTTGTTCTTATGATGCTCTTATCTATTGAAATGAAAAGAACTATAATAATGGCATAAACATTAACATGGATGACCAGGAATATCACCTCATAATTTCATGTTGATCCATCATATCAGAGCAACAAGTGATGGGAAGAGTCCTAGAGTGCACTAGATAGTAGATTAGTGAGATAGTGTGTCTCTCCTCATCCTCCCCCTCTAGAAGATAAATCATTATCATTGATACCGGTTCAAAATTTTTGAATGGTACATCAACCTATATATCCTCAGAGTTGGAGGACTTAACTCTAGATAGACCTAGAGTAGGTTTCCCTTCGTCGACCAAACTACCTCTCTCTCTCTCTCTCTCTCTCTCTCTCTCTACGGATTTTTGAGCTATCCACTCCACTCTTGGACATGCTCACTTATTTTTTGCATCACTGTACTTTTATCACATATATACACATTATGAGGTTGCACTACTGTATGTTTCTTTCTTTATGTTATTTTTCGGCATTATCTAGGAGTTTCAGTTGCACTCCCACAATATAGTCATACTTTTTGTAATATTCAGTCCCATTGACCTACTTTTGTGGTCATTCATTGGACATTAATAAAATTATCTTATCTTATCTTATATTTAGGTTTTCTTGAGTGTAAACTCTTAGTGTCCCTTGGTTGATTATTTTTTTAGTGTATTTCTTATTGAGCTTGTAAATCCAACAATTATTTCACTAACATACCTAGTCATGTTCCTTAAGTGTCTCTTTAACTTCCCTCATAACTATGTGTGTTCATGTTTCTTCGACTTCCTTAACCATTTGATAACTATCATGACTACCATGTGCATGCCTCATCACATAACATTCCATATTTAATATTCATATCCTATTACATGCATGATCATAAATATCACCATCTCTTTTACATTTCCCTATTGTGTGATTCTCTTCCATCTGCCTAAAGTACATGTACATGGCCTCCTATGTGTGTGATTCCTTCTGTACTTGACTCCTTATGCAAAAAAAATCATGAACCTCTGTTTTTTCACATTGTTATCCTTCCTCAATATTTCGTGACACATCATCATACTTATCCAATTCATTGATGTCATTTCATTAAAAAAAAATTGTCATTAGCCTCATCTGATTATGATCAATGAATGTGTTTTCATTCTCTCATATTCTCTCATCACTCCCATAATATGTATATGTCTTATTCTTGCTCTCATCACTCTCATAATATGTATATGTGTTATTCTTTCTCTCATCAGTCATATAAGATGTATATGTGTTATTCTTGTTGAGATTTGTTTTTATTACTAAGTAGTGGATATACATAGATCATGCATTGACATTATTTTCCAACTTTAAGTTTTGAAATATAAAAAAATTAAAAGATCATATGTGGCCAGCCAAGGGATAATTCCCAATCAAATAAATGGAAAATGGAAACTATGGTAAAAAGGAAGACAAAAAATTTAAAATTTACAACTCTAATATTTCATCCATCCATTTCATCACATTGATCTTGCTAAGAAATCCATATGATCTAATCATAATTTCTATAACCATCATGATTGACTCTTCCAAGATTAACTAATAGCTAATTACATTCTATATTTCTAGAAACAAAATATGGTAGCTACTTTTTCCTCATTGTCACTTCTCTCTCATGTCAATACCAAGGTTGTAAGGGTGTTATCAGAATGTTGTCATTAACACAATCTCCTATGAGATCTACACGGGTTCTATGAACCCAAACACTACAAAGGTGTTCTGGAGCCCCCACACAACCTATGGAGATGAAAATATGTTTCACTTTATGGGGAAGATATATTCCATACTAATCTTAGTATAATAGTAAATGAAAATGATATTAACATAATAATTTGTCAAAGATGAACCTTTTAATAAATAACCAAAAATTCTAGTTTTGTATTGCTTTATATAGCATGATAGTTAGAGTGAGGTACTATGCTACATAAAAGGAGGGATAGACATTCTTGAGCATTTGGAAGGGAAGTGGAGTCACCACCTATTTTTGGAAGAAATTGGGAAAACTAGGATATCAAGGAAGAGGTAGGCCACTAAGTTTATTAAAAACGTAATCTGTTTAAGTGATCCTTTCATTGGTTTAGGGTTTAATGTGAGGGTAGATTATGTTAATTGGAGAAACCAAAGAAATAGCAAGTTAATTAACAAAGGAAAGGTAACTAACTAGTGTTAATTATCATCTTTCTCTTTAGTGAGTGGATTAACTAGTTTCATGAAGGAAAGAGAGGTAGATATGAAATAATTCAAACATAATTAACCTTTTTTTTCAACTCAATGCCAATAAAAAATAGAAAACATTAGATAGATTCTCCAATTCCATTTCAATGTCCAAGAAAATTAAGAAGGGACTTATGGTTTATTAGCCTTCTAGGTGGGTGAAATTCCTTAACTAGGTTTGATCTCTTATCTATCCTTAATCTACAAAAATCTATAGAAACCTAGAAGGGATTAGAAGAAAAGAGACAAATAGAAAGTAGTAAATAAGTGTAGGAGATACTATTCATTGATGTGTAGCACTTTATATCCTCATGTGAAGAAAAACTAGGATATGTTATTTCCAATGAAATGAAATTAAAGAAACAAGAAAAGCATACATACATCTAAATATAAATCAAATATAAGCAAGTATGGATGACCCGTGTACCCTTAGTTGATAAGGTTACCTCCTCACCCACAAACTTGTGTTCAATCTCCCTTTCAGTAGGAGGGAATGGATGATTGGATGTAAATAAGGGACCAAGAAAAACATCTCAATTGAATCAACAATAGAAACAAAGGAAGATATAATATAAATTTAGAGGAAGGTACCAGCTATAGTATCCTCCATATAGGTAGAGGGTTGACAAGAATCCCAACAATCCAAAGAGCATGGAGGGTAGAAGGAGATCAAAAAAGTTTAGAGAGTGTTCAATCAAAAAGATCTTTGATAGGAGATTCTAATATGGCTAAACAAGGGTAAGGGAGAGGTATAAATATATTTTGGAATGCTCAAATGGCATAGATATCCATTGCAAAACATTTGGAGGCTACATTGTTTCCATAATGATAAAACTGTGGGTTTTGATCATAAAAGCTACAAGAGTTTGGAAAAAAACATAATTAAAAGTGGGAAAAAAACCTTTGTTTCCTAGGTTTTCAAGTAGCATGTAAAGTAGAAGTACATTGCAGGTTAAGAAAATGGTACAATGAGTTAAAAAAGAAGTATAGTGGGTTAAACAAGTAGATTGTAAAATGCACAAAAAAATAATCAAGGGTATAATGGCCAATTCCATGCTAAAGGGACCTTACTATGGCACTATACATCAAATGGGAAGCCATAATAACACATTTAGACCATAGTAAGAGACTCAAAAGTATGAATTTAGTACATTGCAATCCATCATAAATATGGATAGGAGGAACTCAATTCCATATTAGGGAGATCATGTATGGCTAATGCAATATGAAATACCCCACACATTTATATTTGATGGAATATATGTATGGTTGGTATAAAGTGTAGAAACCAAACACTACATTTTCCTCCTAGGCAGGAGATACACTTTATGGAATTTAAGAGAAATGATCAGGAAAAAAAGGGTCAAAAGGATAGAAGTAGTAGAAGGAAAATAAAAAATAGTATGGCAATAATTAGCAAAGAAAAATGCATGAAAAAGTAGGATGGTGCCCACTGAAAAAAGTAGCACAAGAAAATGCCCCAATAAATCACCATGTGATAAGGCTTTTTATGATAACCATCATGGAAACCCAATGTGAACTTATACTAGTGCAAAGAAAAAATACACATATGCCACTCGTGGGAATATGATAGCAAGCATTAAAAAAAAGAGAACATAAAGTTGGAAAGAAGCATGCATGACAAGAAAGATACATTGAGAGAGGGAGGGAGGAAAGAAAATATAAATACCACGTGATTAGGAGAGTAGTGGATAAACTATAAAAGTAAGTAAAAAATCAAATAAATGAGAGAAAGGTAGAGAGACCAATTTTTTCACATACCCGAGTGTTGATGATGCCATGTGACATTCGATTAGGGCATGCTAGAAATGGTTCATGTGAAAATCAATAGTAATTCCAGTGGTCATTTGAGATATGTAAAGGCTAGAGAGAGCAATAAGATACCCATGATACTTCTGAGATCTCTAACGTTTATCATATCCATGTTGCACTACCTAGGAAACAAGAGACCCATGATAACTTATGATATATCTAACATTTATCATATCCATGTTGCACTACCACTTGTGAATGACACCAACTAAATATACCATCCCTGATAATATGTTTACCTTTAAAACAAATGACAACTCAAGGAAGCATTATATAAACTATCTAGAGAATAATTCCTTTAGTGAAAGGAACAATAGTGTTGATTGTCACCCATGATGCGCCAAGATCCATGTTAGTAGTAAGAAACAAAAATTGACTCATCAAGAGTTTCATTCGACCTAGCTCAACCAACCATCTTGCCTTAAGAAACAAACCAAACCTCATCATACCATGAGTGGGAAACTAGTAGTGGCTTAAGTGGGAAATGAATTTAGTTGAGTCATGTCTCAGCTAAAAACAACCTCACAAGGAGGATGGGGGCAAGAGAAAATATTACCCCAAGAAAAGAAAAGGTGAGCAAGAGGGAAAAATAAGAAAGTAGGATGGACCAATCAAGACAATGTAACCTTAACCCAAGGTGAAGAAAGGGTAAGAAGGAGGAAAGGTATCGATGTTGGAAAAATAAGTCAAGGAAAGGTAGATTTAATTGAGTATAGAATAAGTTTGAGAACGGGAAAATACAAAAATGTTGGGCAAGCTTGCAAAGGCAAGTCAACGTTACTCCTAAATAGATTAAGGGTGAGTAGGAGAAAGGGTGACTAAGAAATGGTGATAAATGCAATAATCCATAGAAACATTGCATTATCCATGGTCAAAAGAATATGCTAAACAATATTTCCACCTTGGTAAGGTATTAGATAGGAGATAAGGAGCCATAGTGATTGATTCCTCTTAAGGACTAATTAAATCAATTCAATCATTAATTGGAGAAAATATCCTAGAAAAAATTAAGTCACTGGATCAAAGGAAAAAGGTGACAAGAGGAAAGAAGAAAGAAGGAGACTAACAAGGGACAATAATAACGGGAAAGGCAATAGAATACAAAAGAACTACAATGATCTGAAAACAAATCCCTAAAATGCCAAGGAAAGAAGGATTTTTTGAAGAGAAATTGAGCTCATGGTAGGGGTAAGACCATATTCCATTAACCTATTAAAAAGGGCTAAGCTTTCTAATGGAAAAGTTGGCAAGAAGCAGTTGATGAGAAAGTTGTCAAAAATAAGGTGATTAACAAGAAATATGTTGAAAATTAAGTGATTTACAAGCAATTGGTCAACAAGAAGGTGATCGACAAGTGAATCATCGACAAGCAAGATATCAATAGGAATGTGATCAAAAAGCAGGCCATCAACAAGTAATCTATTGACCAGAAGGTTTCATCAACAAGAAATTTTTCAACATCATTGAGCATGATGCCATGATGATGTTGTTGATAATATTGAATTTGATGAATGGATTTTCAATCAGTGAGTTATTGATAAATGAGTTATCAATGAGCATGAAATTCAGAAAACTTATCTATTATGACCACCTTGTCATTGACACATAGAATAATAAAAGGACTAGGTGGAAATGTGATACCTTGCTTCGTAGTGTTACATGATCACCATGTTGGTGCCACATCATCCATATCCCTCAAATTTATTTATTGATCTTTTTTTTTTAATTTATAAAAATTTCTTGAATTGTGAGCTTGCAAACAAAACTAGGAAATGTTTGTAAAGAATTGGAATTTTAGTGAAATACGAGAAGTTATAGCATTTTTCATTAGCTTCAAATCAGAAAAATAAGATGGTGTTATCGCTTGGAAATTCCCCCCTTGCAAAATCTAAAGGGAGTCCAGAAACACTAGGAAATAAACACTATCACCCTGTTTACCTCCCCTCACTTTGAAGTTAGTGCTTGCTAACTTCAAGGGGTATCCCTAGTAAATGATATAGGTAATAACTGCAAATTCAAGAATTATAAGTAACACTTAAAATCAAATTAAATTCTTATTATTCTAAAATAATTGTGCATATAATTATAAAAAATAGCAAACTAAATATATCCTAAACGCTGAAATTTTACAAGGAAAATAATGCAAAATGCTAATCTAAATTATGAGCATGAATCCCAATGTAATTATATGTAGAAAACTAAAGTGCAAAAGCATAAATAACATCAATATACTATGATTGTTTTAAGGTTGTTTACACTAAATTAAATGTTTTTTTTTATGATTTTTAATATTTTTTTACTTTTTCAATGCATGAAATCGAGAAAAACATAAGGTTACTCTTTATTTTTGCATTAAGAATGAAACAAAATCAACTTAAGATTGCCATAATTTAACAAGATATTGAATAGAAATGACCTAAGATTATGCCCAAGTGATAGTCGCATGATTCGAAAGATATACAAATTTTTAGATAAAGAAGTGGTTTTGCTTTTATGTGACTAATTAAATGACTAGAAAAATAGACCAATGCCTTGTGTAGACAAAATGATGAAAATAAGAAAGTGAATAGGGAGGATGAAACTATCCTAATGCTAGTACTTAAATTCTATCAAGATGAAACTGAAATCAAGAATCTATGAGAAGTGTAAAAATTCTTACACAAAAAAACAAGAGTTATTTTCCAAATAACCGCTTGATTGTTTTTATTATCAAGGGTCCTAGAAAGAACTAAGTCCCTGATAGGTCCAAACAAGAAAGAAATATCCAAGTACAATCATCCTTAGTGGGATGGGAAAGTATAATCATGATCCAACAAATATGTCTCTAATTATCACAAGTACAATATACTAGCTCTCAAATCACTCTCTCAAGAAAAGACTACGCAATGAAAGGGGGAAAAGAAATAATAAACAAAGCTCTAGGAATCACTTCATTCATAAAGACTCCATCATTTTCACCTTAAATGATTGTACAATATAGAGAAGAATGAGAGAGTAATAATAGGTAAGATAGAAAATAGAATGGAAAAGTGAATAGTAATCTTCAAATATAACATTCTTTTTTAGTGAAAATGAGTGTTGTGTGGCAGCGCAGTCCCTCCGGGGTTGAATTGGGAATAAATGCAAAGGGATGGGGAAAAAGTAGCGAAGGAAAATGGGAACTACAACGGAGATGTGGCAAACAACATGAAGCACAGATAGTATTCATGCAGGAAATGACATGTGGCTTCTAGAGCAATTCTGGCATTGAAACCATTTAGTTTTTGAAAGTATATAATCCATCCTGCTTTTATTTTTTACTAGTAGTCTGACTTGCTATGTTTGAAACTTATATTCCTACCTTGTATTTTTTATCTCTTCAATGTATTTATGAAATTCATTCATAATTTTTTATGTATACTTCCAACTGGTTAGAGTTAAGTACAATTTTCATAGATCATGTGGCTTGTGTGTCTCTATATGTGCAAGGAAAAATAAAGTTATATGCATAGCAGGAGAAAAATGTATGCATCAAAAAACGATAAAACACACAAGACACATAAAAAGTTACATTCAAATTAAATAAACACAATCTCTTGACATTCAACTTAGTTGAAGATAAAAATTATGAGCACACAAATATAAAAGGAGATAAAATTAGTTTTATTTGAAATATATCAAAAAACAATATTGTTTGTTACATATTCCTGGAAATTTAAATGTGTTTGTCATATAGACTGGGATTGGGGCTCCCGTGGACCATAAGAGAAATATTTACAAGAAATAGGACTGTAGAAAGAAGAAGTGGGCGACGGTAGAGAGAAAGACCTAAAAAGAAGAAATTGGAAGGTATCGGTCTTTGGTTAGACATTTCTATTTAAAAAGGTGGAATAACTGGATTGATAAACAAAGTAGGATGTGATAAGTATAGAATTACAGTGATGGTACATATCTCCCCCTTTTCTATTTGCTTTCCAATGCCTTTTTATTGTTTTCATCGACGACTACTGGAATCATGCCAACTGCTTTTTGCCCTTCGTCAACGACCTTCTCCATTTCCCTTTGGACCCATTCTTCAATGTATCCTCTCAAGGGGGACACATTGATATCATCCGGGATTTTTATGTTGAAAAGTTCCTTTTCTAATTCCCTTAGATCAATAGAAATATTACGCAGAGCCTGATCAATTTCTTCATTTTGTATCGAATATTTGACTAGCCAGTTGTCCACGTCATCTTCACCATATTCAAGGATGTTGTAAAAATTTTCTAAAGACAACCCCTTAAAAATATCAACTTCTTTATCGAAGGCTTGCTTAGTTAAAGGCAAGGAGTTGATGATTAAGTTGGGGTCTTGGACCTCGTTGGTACTTCCAGCTAATTCTATTTCGGTCATCTTTCTGAATAATTTTTATTTCTTTGATATGACTTGTTCACATGATTGGACAATGAGATGCAGGTTCTTCACTTTCTCTTTCCAGCATGCATTTAATTGAGTGATCCGGTTTTGGGAGGGGATATCTTCTTGTATTATTCTCGTATCTATCATGTTGTTGACATGGATGCCAAAAGGGATGACCGTGTCTAAATAGAAACGTTCTTCATTTTTTAAATCCACCTGCAAATGTTCGTGCAAAGCATGTGCCCTCGTTCCAAGGGAAGCCATACTTTGTGTTGTTTCCCAGGCCTCAGTAATCAAATCCATTATTTTCTTGATATTCTTCTCCACATAGCCTCTACATCATGTGAGGAGGTTGGAGGATCCTTTTAACTTGGTTGCAGGGGTGGAAGGAATGGTTATTGCTAAAGGAATGGAAAGCAATGACATAAGAATCAAAGATTCTCCAATTCCTTGACTCGATCCTTCAATTTGGAATTCTCAGCCTCAATTCCTCCAATGGAATCATCAAGAGCATCTTCGGTTTCTCAGTGAAGTCGGGAGATTTGGGACGACCGCATGTTCCCAAGGTTAATCTCTGAACAAGATTTTTGTTTCTTATTTTTTACATCTCTCTTTTCAATAATTAAATTTTTAGACTCATTGTCAAAAGCAACGCTCTGGAATATGAAGGATTCATCTTCGTCGAAAATTTCAGTTGCAACTATTTCCATTGGGTGACTATGTTGTATCGCATCCCCAGGTTGATCAACATTGTGGAATCCGCTATCTGTATCAGTCTCAAGTTCCATGTTCTCACTCTTAATTTTGGGCTCTTCCGCTTGACCTACAATTATTTTTCTCTTCTTCTTCACGAGAAGCTTGTGAGAACTATCAATTTTAGCTCGAGGAGGGTTGTTATCGCCTCCTCCATTTGAATAATTTTTGGTTTCTTTCTTACTGGGGTCGGCCATTGGAGAGATCTCCAAGATGTCGTACTCTTGGGAGTTGTATACGGGGATTGAACACTCTTCTCACTGGGGCCTTTTCCATGTTTCTTGTACAATTCAGTGGTGCTTTGCAATGTCTCTAGGTCATCGGCATCAGAAGCAGGAGTGTTGTCCTCAGTGTCTCTATTTTCTCTCAGGCGTCTTTGGAAAAAAGAATTGTTGAAGCCAACTGCAAGTAAATGTTCTAAAAAAATTCCATTAGAGTCGAACCCTCTTAGCTTTTCAACATATCTTATGTTCAAGTTTTTGAAATGGGCTAAGAATTCATCAATTTTGTTGACGCTCCTCAACACAAAGTCCCCAACTTTCCAAGGCAGAGGAATGAACTATTTTTTTCTCTTCTCATGGAATAGATGCAACCAATAGTTATATTGTCTTGATATTTCTGTAACAAACATTATGTCCATAATGTGACATGGAAGGAAAGCGGGATTTTCCTTAGAGACAAAAATCCTTATCACACTATAATTATCCATTTGTTCAAGTGCCCCCTTCCTATCCAAAAAATTGGTTGCCTGGTCAGACATGTGGGGAGCATCCTTTCCTTACAATAAATATTTGAAAAAAGAGATAAAGTCATTAAAAACCTCATAAAAAAAGTGGGAGGCCTTTTGCCTCCACAAGGTCTGGTACCAAAAGGTTATTGGGTCAAATTCACAGTTTACCTTCTTGGACATAAACAGTTTTGAAAATGGACAACAATGCGCTATCGTGAAAACCAAGTAGGATGACATATAAAATTTCTTCTCCTTTTTGAATCTTGAAAATTGGTAAAAGATTTCAATGGAAATTATCTTACCCCAATAAAAAATGGCTTTTCCTTGACTGTGAAATACAAAATATAAAGAATCATGCGGGAAATACTTGATGTGGATTCTTGTCCCGTTATTCTTGTAAATAGCCAGGCAATTTCCTGGAATGGATTTCTAAATGAGCTAACTTGAAAGATTGTGATATCTTCAGGAACATTCATCGGGTCTTCCAGGAACTTGGGCAAGAGGTCCAACCCATTATTATTCTTTTTTAGGAACTACTTTGAGTCTTCTCCTCTAAACGTCAATGTTGGCTCCATCAATCTTAACATCTTGTGGAAGACCTGAGGTGACAAAGAAACATGAGAGTGGTTATGTAGTGGAATAATTCTTTGGCCTGAAATATATTTATCGCCGCACTAAGAGACCAGCTCCTTACAGTTAAAAACTTCAGGGACATAGCCTACATGAGAAATTCCAGAGGTCCAAATTACTTTGTTATGTATGAAAGGGGATGAGTAGTAAGAATATGTCCTAGACCACTGGAAGTTCTAGTCCACATGCCTGAAGATGTTCAATGTATCTCCACAGAATTGTTGTCGAGTTGGTGTCGTAATTTTACGACAATGTCTGTTTTCTCTAGACGATGCTTGAAATGAATAGTTGGAGGGGATAATATAACCCTCCGCAAATGTTTGTTCAATGCTTGTGAATGAGAAATATCCTCGAGCCTTTCGCTCATTAATGACAATATCCATGGGTGTTGCATGATGAGTTGTTAGCATTAAAGCTCACTAATTGCATATTTAGAAATAAGACCTTATATATATATATATATCTGTGTGTGTGTGTGTGTGTGTG